>JAPYZN010000141.1:0-59346 GCA_030522865.1 Psyttalia lounsburyi
GGGGGGGGGGGGGGGGGGTGGTCGGGTGGGGGGGGGGGGGGGGGGGGGGGGGGGGGGGGTGGGGGATTTTTTGAGGGTGAGAGGAAATTAGGAAAAATTGTGAGAATACACAGAATGGAGAGGCTGAGAGGTTGTTGATGTGGAGGGGCTCTTGTTCGGTTTTTAGTCATCAATTGAGAATTTCAAGTTTATCATTTTAACACTTTCAAAATTGTTAAGGGAAGCTTTCGAGAGTATTACGTTTTTTTTTTTAACATTCTGGGAAAAATCTCGCATTCTGAGTAAGATCGGTAATTTTTTCTTGGAAGCTTTCCCGTAGAGCAGCTGGAGAAATAGTTTAGCTGTTTTATATTTAGAAGTATTTTATCAATGATTATTAAATTCAGATTAGGAATATTCAATCAAATTATAATATTCAGATCTGTATGACAATTGTTTTCTATTTCCACTTTGCAATTGTTGGTGAACAGGCAATCAAAATACTTGATTAAACAGTGCATTATTGTTCTTATAAACATAAAACATTTCATCTTACAAGTGGTAATTCTAAAGCGGAAGCAAAAATTAAGTGTATAGTGTTGTCTTCGTTTAAGTCGATCACTCAGAAATGAAATTGTTTATTGTATATCATTGAAGAGAGTTTATTAGCTGATAAAATTGCAGAATTTATTACAAACAAAAGCAATTAATTTTCGTCAGTAAGCTCACGGAGTTCAGGATAAAATGTTGCCGTGAACTCATTTGGTTATCGTTTTTATTGACAAAAAATATAGTGCAATATAGTGCAAACATCTGTAGGACCAGGATTTTCAGGTCGTGTGATATGCAGCCCACGGCTTCGCCTACAGCCAATTTCGCGCTCAAGACAAATTCGTAGCCCTCGTATCGAAACAGTAGATCATGTTATCAGACCTAAAACTATTTTCTGAGAAATGTAACTTCTTACTTCCATGAGTATATACCATTTTGATAAATGAAGGAACCATATTAGCTCTAGTCACCACACAAACAAAATTCTCATTGTTTTCCACTTTCGTTTATTTTCACTCAATAATTTTATTAAAATTGGTACTCCCACTTTCAAATCAGTTGAATACATTTATAATGCTTTTCTGGTTCAGACTATGGTTATTGCCGACTAGAATTTATTAAACACTCGATCCGCTAAAAGTCTCCGTATTTAATTGAAAAATATCAAAAGTTCTTGTTTTTCCGGCAAATAATAAAGTTATGAAAATAATTCCCCCGAGACACTTCGTAATTGACATAGTACCTCATTATTTCATCCTCCCAGTGTATCCGATCCAGAACTCCCGAGGCCTCGCTCTACCCCACAAAATCCACCCAAAACCTCCCCCAATTTTTCACCCCTCCCTCCAGATAGCTAAAGGGCCGAAGGGCGCATCCCAATGTCAGTGTCAAGGTCATGGGGCCATCGTTCCATGATGCAGGACAGCCCCCAGGGAATCCTCTCAAAAGTGCCATGCTGACGGGCTCTCTTGACATCTCCGAAAATCCTCAAACGTTCCGGACAATCTCCCACACATCCATTCCCATTTTGAGCGGTGCGACGTTACCCCAGACGTCGGTGGTTAGTATCGAGGTGAGGTCCCCAGTGGTAGGACCTTCACGCGGCCCTCGAGAGTGAGACAGCCACATCTGCCCCCGAACACTCCATCACCCTGTCCTCTACTCTCCCATTGTCCATTCCCATATTCCCTCATCTCTCTTCCTCCCTCTCATTCTTTCTCTCTCTCTCTTACCTCCTCCATCTATTCGTTTTACTCGTGTCTCTTCCTCCTCCCTCTACCGACCCTCTCGTTCGTGTTCCGCCGCGTTTCGGTCAGTCGAAACGCGCCTCTCCGGACTCCGCCACGCTGCATTCCGCGTGTCCTCCTTGTGTATACTGTGTATTTTCGAGTGCACATCCGTGTCAGGCCGCAAGGAAAAAAAATCCTAATACTCATACCACTCGAACACAAGTTCTACCACTCAAGAGAATAATCCCAGTCTCATCCACTCATTGAAACTCACTAAACTTCAAACCCACCAAGTGCTCTCGAGACATTTTTTCCTTTCCACAAAACTCCAGTTTCTCCTTTTTTACGCTCCTTTTGTGCTCCCCCTTTGTCCCACGTTTCACTGTATCGCCCATTCCGTGCACCTCCGGGGAACATCGGGACTTTCTTCATTATTCATTTCCACAAATTTCTATTGTTCAATCCGCAAGCTCTGATCAGCTCCATCAAATTACCTCCAAATTCCCCTACATTTCAACAAATAAAAAAAAAACACAAAAAAAATACAATTACAAAAAATATTCTCATCAATTAAATTTTCGTGAAATTGTGCAAAATGTGAGGATGAGATTGAATGTGTGAGAATAATCGTGTGACCCGTACACTGGAATCCAGACAGCATTGATCGAAGGCCAAGTAATGTTGTTTTATTTGTATCCCAGGGACACTTGTACCCCTGAAATTGTATACATATAATAGTAAGTGGCTCGAATGTTTAAAAATCGTTTGCCTCTTGTTGAGACGCCGATGGGTTTTTATGATTCCTCTTTTTTACTCCACCTCCACCTTCTCCCTACCCTTTCCCTCCCACCAAGCTCCCTCCTCCTCCCCCTCCTCCCCTTGAGACGACCATTTCCGGCCGGCTTGATTCGAGACATCGATCGCCCGTAGTCACTTTCGCAGACTCTCAACACTGCGGGGCTTTTGTGCAAGTAGGGTGGGAGGAAAATCGAGGGGGTGGGGGAGGGGGGAGCAGATACTACTGCAAGTGAACCCCGTAATGGGACATGGAATACCTTGTGTCACGCGTGATGCAACTATCGTCTGAAATGTTAAGATTTTTATTTTCCAAGATAAATGTTGATGTTTTGCAATTTTCTTATCTGGAATAATAAAGGAATTTCAAGGGGGTAAACATGACTTGCGACTGCAAAATTTCGTAATTTTTGCTGACAAAGTGAGGAAGATTGGGAATGGAGGATTGGGAGATGATTGGGTGTTGTTTTGATGGTTGTGGTTGTTTGACTGGGATTCTTTGTTGTTGGGTAGAGTGAGAAGGACAAGATGTCGAGCAGTGGACAGCAGCAACAGCAGCAGCAGCAGCAGCGGTCTGCGTACGTGGAGGCACACGCAGTGGCGCATGCGGCAGTTCAGCAGCACATGGCACAGCAGGCTGCCCAGGCGAGACTCGCGGGGCCTGGACCACCTTCAGCACCACCACCTAATCCCACGTTTACCCTGCCCGATGATGGACTCGGGTACGACGACGGGGTCAGGGTGTTGCGGTCTATTGGAACATGGTAATGATTTGGAGACTTTGGTTTTTGGGAGAGGAGAGAAATGGGGTGAATCAGTGAATGACAAACAGAGTGGAAAGGAGTATGTTATTGTCATGTTATTATTGATTGTCGTCAGTTTTTTTATCAGTAAATCCAGGAGGAGAAGTGTTCTCAGGAAAATAGTATATTTTTGTTCGGCCACGGAATATGTGTCTTATTGTCTTATTGTCTTATTAGTGTGATTAGTTGAAATTTTGTTCACGTCGTGCAAGAAAATATCTTTCAATATATGAGTCGAAAAATGTTTTTTGCCTCAATTTTTGCCAAAATGTTAATCAATGTATAGATAGATAATTTTGAAAAATCTTTCATTGTTCAATTTTTCTGTCTTCAAAATTTAAAGACTTGCTTGGTTTGGAGATTTTTTGGGGGGTATTCGAGTGGAAGTAAAAATTCGAGTCGATGTTATGAATAAAAAATGGACAGATCAGGAGAATATGACCGTCATGAGAGGGTCATTGATTGCTGGGTTTCCTCATGTCAATGAAACGGTCAGAAAAAATGTTATCAGCAAAACAATACGTTATATCACCAGATGATAAGAGTATTTTCTGATGAGTGTGACCTCATAATCAAGGCCGACTGTAAGGATTATAGCAACATCAGGATAAAATAGTAGAATCAAAAAAATTTATTATTTCGAAATTCAAATGGTCTTGAGTGGTGCAGGATTTTATGAGCTCCAATTTGATACATTCGAAAACCTTATTCGCTTTTCAGAGAATTCATTTTTTACATTGATGAAAAATATCGACCAAGTGTGAACAAAAACTGGGAGTATACAAATATTGCCTATATTCAAAACATTAAACTCTTTACAGATATTTTGGATGAATATCCTTAAAATCACATTTTTATAAATGAACTTAAGTTTTTGAATCATCCCGATTTGCGGCTTAAATTTCATTCGTGATCAAATCATTGAGAGAATTTTCCATGTTCCAATGATAAATTGATGTCAGTAGATTACAAATTTAAAGGATAACAAAATGTTAAATATGTAAGCGTGCGCATAATGACAATTTTTTTAATCGGTACCTTTTCGCTTTCATCCAACGAAAGTCGGTAACATTTTGACAATTATATGATAATGGAGGGACATGAAAAAAATTATAGAAAAAATACTGTAGCGAAGTGGTAAAACGCGATAAGTACATTTTACATATTTTTTCAACCTCCGTATTACCTCTGGAAGGAATAATGTTAGGGGAAATTATCAGAAGAATTTTTTGTTGCAAAATTGCTCAGCTACAAAAATGGTCTTGTGACATTATGTCCTAGAACCACTCCTTACTGAGTTAATCCGCGTTTTATAAAGATAGGAAAAATCCACTAAACTCGTTTTACTACTTCGCTATTGTTGTTTGGAAAGGACGAAAAATCACGAAAAATTATGTTGCGACCGCTTTGGTACCCTTTTACGAAATTTATTTTTCGTGCGCGCTACGAAATTGGCGTTTTCCAGGTCCCACATCATGAAAAATAATATTCAAGCCTCGCCATGGAAAACATATCACCCTCCCCCACGTGCTTGCCATCCTCGCCTTCGGCTCGGAAGGCAATTTTGCACGTGGGAGACGATGATCTGTGTAATCTTAGAATTATAATTTTCTCAGGTCTCCAGATTATTCAGCAGCTATGGCAAGACCCGGTGGTGTGATGCCAGTATTTCCAGGCACGACCGACCAACAATTCCCCAATAATCGTCCACCAACGATAAATCAGCCCCTGCGAACAACAAATAATACAAGCTCACGACCAGGATCAGTATCGAAAGCAACAAACACGGGTGAACCAACGACCAAGGCCTTCGCATGTACAGTTTGTGGGAAAGGTCTGGCGCGCAAAGACAAACTTGTCATACACATGCGTATACACACTGGGGAAAAGCCCTACTCGTGTGAAGTATGTGGAAAGGCATTTGCTCGGAGGGACAAATTAGTCATACATATGAATAAACTTCGACATAGACCGGGGGTGACGCCACTCTCGACACCCTCAGCGCCCAGTAATGATCAGGCTAATCAGCAGCAACAGTCTCAGCCACCGCAACCATCTCAACAACCGAGACAAGAGGTTCATCATAAGTTGAAGGAGGAACCTGTTAGTTGGACGTGCGAACTCTGTGGACGAGTGCTGCTCACCAGGGAGGAATGGGCTCTTCATGCAAAGTAAATAAATGAGAAATAAATTATTTTCTTCAATTGTTCAGCGCTCAATTAATGGACTTTTTTACGGTTTTTCATTACAAGTTTTTAATTACTGGCACGATGGTGGCTACTGGAGGAAATATATTTCTCTTTAAGGGAGTTTAGGATTTTAATTGTTAAATACAGGATAACGTCAAAAAATCGTTAAAAAAAATTGAAAAATTATTCTTATTTGATAATAGACTTTTAATTAGTGGGAATTGGAATTTTCCAATACCTCGGTTATATTTTACAGCAACTGCATCTGATTTGATTTGATAAATTATTATCAAGGAGTTATTTTTGTAGACAATATCTTCAATTCTGATTTCGGCCAGATTCCAATTTTTGAAGCCACGCGAGACACTTCAAGTTGACAATTTCCCTTGCCAAACGGAATGTATCAGATTAAAATCATCCTCTAAAATTCAACCTCACATATATTGCACACAACACACACAAGGGGAACAATTGTCCGAAAATATCATAGAATAATTCGAGGATTCATAAAATTTCAACTTGTGATTTTCGGCATCATTTGCGCCATTTCCTCGATTTGAGTTGGATAATTAAAAAATTAATTCCTCAAATGTATTCTCTCCAGATCTCACTTGGTGGAGTCCCCAGGACCTCCTCAGCACGCAGCAGCCTACTTCCCTGGCTCGGTACCTCCACCACAACCTTACGCATCAGAGCGACATTTCTGCCTAATGTGTCGCACCGATTTTACTGACAAAGCTGAATTCATGTTTCACGTACGGTCACACTTCGATGTACCTCAGAGCCAGCAAGGACCTCAACACCCGAAGCAGGACCCAGCGACTGCCGAATTAATTGCCCGAGGTCTGGTAGATCCCTCGGGCCTGTGCAGCTAGAATTTTCCCTACTATCATCATCTGCCATCGATTCGTGTCCTACCATAATACACGTAGAATGTATTTTCTACTCAAGATGATGAATAATAAACACGATCATTTTATCTCGCATTGCAACACGATGCACCTTGTGAGCGATCTTAAGACAAGGACTTACGGGTAAATGGATACACAGTGCTGGCACGGAGTTCACTCAGGGAAAGTTGAACTCATGATTCTTCAATTTTAAGGTTTACTTTTAATCGTTCAAATTCAATGTGAACCTGAAAGTGTGTCTGTACTGTGCATCTCTTGTCTCAAATCGAAAGTTATTGAATCACCAGATGAATTACAAAAGAACAAATTTTAGATACTCTCTTGACAATAAAAATGACATTCCTGTTTTGTCAAATTAGTATCTAACAATTGTATGAAATGGAATAGATAGATTAACGTTCCTAACGATAAATAAGCTTCCCCTCCCCCACTCATTGATTTATGCGATGTTCGTTCTGTTGTGAACATCATGACGGCAAATGCAATTTGCTTGACATCGCTTACTTCCTTCTGTCTTCGTAAAATAAGAAAAATGAAGAGATTAAAAATAAGAAAAAAAGCATTTTAAAAATTGACAAAAAAATATCTAGATGTAAGGTTTAAATTTAATTATTATGTAAAAGCTACTGGTGCCTCCTGAGTTGGGTAGATTTTGGTTGGACTGGCCAAATTGAAAGGACTGAATATGCTTAGAATTTTTAGTTTTTTAAATTCATTTTTTAGTATGCTCAAAATATTTTGTTTCTGTTTTAAGCTTCATTTGAGCTAAAAATCTCGTATCCAGAGAATCATCTCGTGTGTATATAAAATTTTACATAATAATGATCTCTGTTAGGACCTAAAAAGGATATTTTTGATAAGAAATGAGAGTTTTCTTGATTTTATTTCATTTAGCAAGAGTGTAAAAGTGAGAGTTTGAGCTGATTCATTCGACATTCATGAACATATGAGACAGGGAAGATTGACGTTCGGGTGTGCAATGAAATAAATTTTTCGCTAAATTCTTAATTCCTCGAAATGGAAAAATGAAAGGGGCGAAATTATTTAGACGCATAGTGCCTTCTCTTCTACAAATACTTAACAATCATAGTTTTTTTCTCTCTTTTCTGGTAGATTTTACGTTACTCAGCGGACTCGGGAGGCACAGCTGGCACAAACTACAACTAAGGTAGTTTCTAAGTTTAACATTTGTTTTTTTGTAGTTCTTTTATATTGATTTTTTTTTATTTGTTAAAGCTTGTGTTTGATCCACAGCTTGTCACAAAATACCAGTTTATTTCAAATTAGTGACGATACTTTTTATACGGTTAATATCAAATATCCAGAGTCAGTATGTTACTGCCATAATCATGAACAAAAAATTATGAACTTTAAATAAATTCTGTATACTCAACCTATACCTTTATAAATAAAGATAATAGTAAAATGTATATTTAATTTCAGTAATTGGTAGGACGATTAATTTTTGGAGATCAACCTAAAATTACCATCGATTTACTATAGATTTTAAATCAGTATAGGATACATCTCATGCTAATTCGATAAAAAAAATTGTTTCCTTTTACCACAATGTCAAAAGTCATTGCTAGTTCAACTGGTTTGTAAAACTTAAAAATCTCTTATGAAAAATATTTACTGTTTTAAAAATTATGCATTTTGTCAATGAAGAATCGGTTTTTGACTTGAGGATGACCGAAACACTTCGAAAATCGGTACTACCCAAGCATTTAAAAAAAGATTTGTAGACTGTGACCAAACTACGAAGAAATTCGTCAGCGAGCAGATAGAAGAAACCTATGGTATAATGCACTAATTTGCGAATACCTACTTTGTTTTTTTACCGAATGTAGGTAAACATGATCAAAATAAGTGGTCGGTATTACCGGAAATCGATTCGATTTCGAATGCCATTCAAATAACTCTACTCTTTTGATAAATTTCAAGATTATTCAAAACTATAAATAATTTTCAGACAACTCAGTTACACTCGGAATTATATTTTTTAGCTCAACTTGCTTTACTACCGTTTTCTTTTGTGAGCAAATATTATACAAAATCATCATTCTATGTCTGGAGAAATTTTCACAAATAATTTTCGCGATAATCTTAACCCGCCAATTTAATCCGCATAATAATGATAAGTATAGCGTCAGAGTCAACTCAATTTCAAATGTAACCATAGAGGATATGCAATAGTTTTAACTCCATCGGTTGCGTCACTGAGGTAAGCCTCAAAGGTTACGAGATGAAAGTAAAGGTGCACTTTGTTTCTACCTGAAAAGTATACATGAGGAAGTATTTGTTGTATTCCAGGGTGGAGTTCTTCATTAATTCACTCTCTACATACTTGAAATAATTATGATAATGTTTTCATTGTTGATTTCCTTCCCCTCATAATTGTTCATACAGGATTAGACAATTTATGAATAAATTGTAGAGAAAATTGATTTAAGGCCAAGGTGGACGAGAAATTACTTGCGATTTATTTACAGAAATTGCAAGTTACGCCTGCATGAAGGCCAGTGATCTAATCTTGGGATCAGGAGTTTAATTACTATTTTGTTTTGCTCATGCTCGCAAATGAGGACTCTCGATTCAATAAATCGTTTAACTCAATTGCAGTATTTATCGTTAAAATTAACTTCTTTCACATTACTCGATGTTTCGATTAATTCTTCGTGAAAGAGTAGGCGAAGCCATCGGCAGTTCTGGTGAAGTCCAATTTGCCTGGTGGGTAGAATCTCGGAGGAGATGGAGTGGTGATTTCGTTGTATTGGCGCCGAGGAGTCGGACTCAGAGGGGAACTGAAGGAGTATTTGAATGAGTCCGGTTTAACCTGAGGGTCCGGTCGGTATTGGGGCTCAGGCCTGTACTGAATTGCCGGTCTATACTGAGGCGCCTGTTTGTATTGAGGTGCAGGTCTGTACTGAGCTTCAGGTTGATACTCGTCAAGTTCAATTCGAGGGCGAAACACTGGCTCCAGTTGATACGGGCGCTCGTATCTTTGTTCGTAATCTTGACGGAAGAAGGAAGGAGGGGCTGTTGGACGCGGTTGATAGATCGGCTGCTGAGGTTGGTATTGGGGATATGGTCGCGCTGGTGGCCGGTAATCCGGGGGATTATACTGCGGCAGCGGCTCGTATTCCGGTTGGGGAGGAATTTGCGGAGGTGCTTTCGGAATTCCATCACCGGACGCCTGTTTGAAAAAATCATTTTATCCATTACAAAACAATCAGGATATTCATTCGCGTAGGAAGATGATGTTAACTAAATTACGAAGTGGTTTATACAATTCTGGAAGTACTCAAAACATTGTAGACTTCAAACTTTAGATTTAATTAGAATTATTGCCTATTATTAGCAGATAACGATTTTTTTCTCAAAAACTGAACCTACATATATATTTTTTGAAATTTCTCTCTTCCCTATATCCTGTCGGCTTTTTGCGATTCGTTCCCGTATTACTCGAACCCCCTGTACCGTATTTGTCGCGGGACGAGGGATGACGTCAGTTGAGCAAAAAAACCCTGTCCAGGTACAGTCGTCTCATTAACGAGAGTACCACTCAGCAGTGAAACTTTGAGATTAGGACGCTATAAATTTTGACCGCTGTCGCCGGGCTGGAGCCCGGATCACTGGCACAAGTGTCTAGCACTCTAACCGCACGGCCACTGTCGTCAGTAATATAATATGATTTCCGCATACTGTATGAAAAAATGACAATGACCTTTAGCTCATCACGAACCTGGAATCCATTTTTTCCAGCAGTGTACGTAACAGTCCTGCGAACCCCATTGGGATCCACATAGGAATAAGATCCTTTTCGATCCCCATTTGCATCGCTCTCCTCCTTGAACTCTACCCCATCCTCCTGTTTGTAAGAAGCTCCGAAGGTTCCGTCCCCAGACAGATATCTCGTGTCCGAGATAATCGCTGCATTGTGAGACCGCTGAGCGACCGCGAGAGCCACCAGTGATAATGCAATCTGGAATACAACGTCATCTCTCAAAAACGAAAAAAAAGATCGAGAGAGTTTATTCAACCCTTTGGTAATCCTATTGTGGTTTGGCCGTTCGGCAAAAATTCCGTGAGGAAAACGGTGGAAACATGATATATATATAATCAATTATACGCACATATATTTCCGCAAAAAATTTGAAAGTATAATTTACCCCTTTGAAACCGCAATTTACATTTTTCAAGAATTGAAAATTACGAGATTAATGACGTAATTTAGGACCTTAATCTAGTGTATTCCTAGATTGAGAACGCAAATGATGAATTTAATAACGTCAATTACGAGACTGTTTATGCAATTTAGGTATTAAAAATCATAAATTACGATATATGGTGGCGTAAATTACAAGAGTTTTCATTTATTAAATAACAATATAATAGTTACGTGACTTTGTTTTTTGACAATATCTCGGGAACTAAGAGAGATAGTGAGATAGTTAGAGATAGTTTTTGCTCACGACTTTTTTCCTAATGTCGTAACAAGCATCTCATTCCGCTCTAAGAAAAGTCAACAAATTTGATATTTACAAATTTGGAATTCGCTAAAAGAAAATTAAAAAAATTCAATTACGTCAATCAGTTTCTCGAGAATACCTGTAAGTCTAAGAAAGATAGAGCAGTTTTGCTCACGACTTTGTTGCAGATCTCATACATTTTATAGAGACGCTTCACACAAAAATTGCGATATTGCGGGATATCGAAATCAGATGATACGAAAGTCGATAATCGAAATCTTTAAATTTCTTTGAGAGCTCAAAATTTGCATAATAAAATTTTGACATGCTTTTTTGAAGGGTGCAACGAGATCTACAAAAAAGGTCACGAGCTAAAACATTCGATCTCTCTTTTTTTTGTTAAAAAATGAAATTCTTATAATTTATGGCTAGATACATCATATTTTGGCATTATTAATACATAAATTACCTAAACAGTCTCGTAATTTATGATTGAAAAAAAACCGTTAATTACCATTTCAAAGGGGTAAATCATGTTTTTAAATTCTGTGGTGTACGACAATATTTTGCCGCGTGTCGAATATACAAATGTTTATTTTAGCAAAGCCTCTTCAGTTAAAATTATTAAAATTTTATTTGCCTAAGGGAAGTGAATTGTCGGAGCGAAATGAAGAAGACACCGGTAGCTCACTTGAAAAAGTAACAAATCAGTAATTGGGAGGGAATGAGTTAAACACTCAGGTGAGCGTCTTCAAATTTTTGCGAATTTGATGTCCCTCGAAATGAATTGTTTTGTTTGAGGAAGTAATTCTAGGCTTTCCGACATTATCCGCGTATATCCGCCTATGTCTAACATATATGTGATATATGTATATATATTGTCAGCAAACAATTCAATATATCACGTATAATTATTTGTACGATCGTTTACGAAAGTTCTAAAACAATTTGAACTGGCTTCCTATGTATTTTATCTCAGAATGTGAGTAAACAACGGTATATATATATTTTCTATTAAAAAAATGTTAACTGCTTAGTAAAAGTTATCTCACCGTTCGAGAAAAATTACCTAACCACTCACAAAAATTTGTTTGCTGTTTAATAAAAATGAATGAGCGGTTATAGCTATTATTTTTCCTGAACAGCCAAAACGTAACACATACGATTACCTCTTGGTACCGTAATTTTTACTGAAAAATTTCTCTCCATACACTTGTCCACAATTGTCAATTTTCCAAGGATTATGAATATACTCAACTTACAATGACAAATCGCATTTTGACGATCCCGATGTGGGGATGGTACACGACTAAGTGGAATCGAATGGTTGAGTGGGGCGTTTTATAGTCGCGAGATAGAGTTCTCGAGTTTCTCAGGATCTTTAGTGTGCTGGGGGCCAAGGGGCCTTGGATATTGCACAGCCCCCGCGCGCACGATTCACTCGTGGAATCTCGAGGGATTGCTCTACGCCTTCCTGTTCTTCTCGCCGGTGCGACTATTACCACCACGCCTTGGAGCTGATAATGAGTGTTTGGCATAGGGCGATTTTGAAATTTATGGGCGGGAGACTGACGGCTGACACCGGAGGAATTGCTATGGAATTGCTGGAATTCTACGTTGATTTTCTATAGGTTACATTTGGTCAGCCGCAATGAGAACTTTTGATGTTTCATGGAAGGGAAATGGTTCCGAGGGCGAGTAGTGCCAGACAATTTTACGATCTTCCCTAGCAGACAAATAAAATATAAAATCATTTCCCCTGTAATTTTTTCCGGGGAATAAACTTTAAACTCTATTTACGAATGTATTACATTTATGTCGCTAATTTTTGCAAACTTCATAGGAAATATATCTGAAATATTTTCGAATGATTACAAATGTGGTTTCCAGGTTGCCTTACGAACTTGCAAACGTATCTTTTCCCACATTTTTTAGAATTAAGGAACGAAATTTAGTGGCTGCATTAACGTTGACAATTTTTGTTAGATCCTTATGCCGAATGTTGAGAATGAAATATCAAGACAATTTTAATTCGAAAAATTGGAAAATTGTGTGAATTTTTTTTTCAACTAAAGTTTTCCCGGGGGTTTACCCTCTCTTAGTAGTAGTGTTTGGTATGAATAACTGTTTTGAAATCTAGTCTACCATCGAATGATCTTTCCTTCCACAATCCTTTACCCTCAGTCGATCGTAGAGAACTTTCTCTCATCAGTACAAATCAAATAATTATTCTCAATATTTAGTCTTCTCTCTTTCATTCATTAAATGAGCCCCTCTTTCTCTCCAAGAGTATTAAATCATCACGCAAAACCCATAGCACAATGGAAGCCGTGACTGTTCGTCTCATGCAAATTACCTCATTACATCATAACCATGAAATTATAAATTAGTGTTTTTCCAGGAAGTGGCTATAACTCCTCTACCGGATTTGGAGGGATAAGTGATCAATTACCCCCTTTAACTGATTCTTGCAACAAATAGCGGAGGAGTAGAGAAATCGAAAAAATTTACCCAATTTTCTATGGATGTAAATTGCAGGAATGAAGAAAATATTGTTCTATAATGATCGCATTTTCATTATCCAAATGTAAATTTCCAATACAACACAAAAACCGTGCAACAAATTACATGCGACGTTTACTCCACTTATTGTTTTTACTCTGTTCAAATTTTTTATTTTATTTCTATCTGCACGGAATGAATATAAAATTATCGGTAATGTGCTACGATTGGGGCTCATTTTTCACAGATTTACGGATAGGTAAATAGCTTCATACTTTCCTCTCCCCCATTTTTATTTAAAACTGTGTTAAATTATTTTTTCAATTATCTCCAGTATCGCCATTTTTAAGGTATTAAGATTATTCTAGGGGTAAAAGTAGCAGGATTCGATCTGGAGCGCCAAAGTAATTATATTTTTCTTTCAGATGCCTACAGATATTTAAATTTCCGCAAAGAACTTGAATTTTATTGATTAAAATGAAGTCAGAACTTGATTTCTATAAATAAATTCAATCTCTTTCAGATACTTTTACTCAGATCCACGCAATTTCTCTATCTCCTACTTTCATTCTAAAAATATTTCTTTAATATTTAACTGATGAGATGTTTATCGAAAGTCAAATCGTAATAAAGCAATTTTTATAAAGTATCTGGCAAAAGCCGACACATTTCTGAAATGTCGGCGCCACTGTCGGCGCATGAAATCAATTTGAAATCACTGAAATTTCCGGAATACTCTAGGAAAGAAATAATTTTCCCAGTCAAATATTCTTCTGATACGAATTTACCACGAATTGTACTATAGAAATGTCGGGCATTTGACTATCCAAAATAAATATGTTGAACAAAATTATTATTTTTTCTCAGTGTAGCCGAAATAGACAATACAGAATAGAAAACTCGGTTATCCCCTCGGTTATCCCTTAGTGTTAGAAAATTATATTTGATTTCACTACTCAATACCATTCAGCCCACATAACCGGAGCCTCATATAATTCTTTGTACGATTGTTTTTGTTACCCGAAAGACATAAATTTCACATGAAAATAATTATTTCCTCGGAAGTTATGCTATTTTGGTGCCAATTTTTTTAATGTTCTTTAATGTTCCTTTCGCATATTGTCTCGGTTTACCACTTGTCGTTCTCCTGGAAATTCCTGGGAGCGTTGGAAAATTACGAAAACCCATGCATTCTTGAACCGTGTAACTGATAATAGCCCATAAACAAAGATTAAGTAACGGTCCCCAAAAATCCATGTTGAGTTTTCAAATTATCCAATTTTGGGGGGTTACAGACTCTTATTCCTTTCACTCCAAAAATTTTGTTTATCAGATTAAATAATATAGAGTCGAATAATCTATCGAATTCATTAGAAAATTTCCTTCCGAAATAATTATTTCCCCCAGGTTATTCTGTTGTGGATGGAACATTTTTCTACACTAAGAAAAGAAATTATTTTCGCCGAATATTCATTTACATGAGAGAATTATTAGATTTTTCGGAGTCCAATTTCTCCGAGAGAATCATTTTCAGGTCATCTCGATCAGGTATGAACAATGATAATTAATTTCCCCCCCGATGATTATTATAGTGTTTGTAAAGGTTTACGAAGGCCTCCAATAATTATAGTCTTTTCCAAAATTACGAAATTTCTCCCTTCTCTGATTTTTAAAATTTTAGTAATTATTGAGCAGGTTTATTCAAAGTCATGACAAATCAAATTATACTCTGGAACAATATGTTTGCTATAATCGAAATTTACTCAAAATCGCCTGAAATATATGGATTTGGAGAAATACCGTTTCGATAAACGAAATACTTCCCTAAAATAAAAAAATGTTCAGCAACAACAAGGTTTTTCGCACTGTCCAATGTCTTCAATTAAACTCATTGAACATGGAAAAGGGGTTTTTCCGTGGAGCAATATACCAATTTTTTGGCAGCATTTATTTTTCTCGGCGTAAATGAACGAGTGTACTGCACTTACTAAAATCAAAATATTGAACTTACGAGATTTCACCAGTGAAGCGAATGCATTTCTCAGAAGAAAAAAAATTGGAGAGAATGAGGCACTAAATATCCAGGCGAGCCATGGACGTGTTTCACCTGTTGCCACTCAAAATTGCAACAAAAATGGGTTGTGCCATGGGTTGTATCCCTTTCGCATGGTGCGTCAACTTACCATTTCTCGTTCTCCTGGGCATTACTATGAGCGATGGAGAGTTACGAAAACCCATGCATTCTTGGACGGTGTACCTGATAATACCTTGGGGGCATAAACTCGAGCTCTGACTTGTTACCTCAGGCACTTTAAAAACAGCCGCTGAGAAGCCAACGGTAGTCAATTACGACGAGACCTGCACCGAGGGTTCATGCGGAACTTTGCGGTCTGCCTAAAACGTCACACTTTTCCTAGAAATCACTCGTTTGTGGAGATTATTACGGTTAAAATGAACATCATCGTGAGTTAATTCGATTTATTAAATTCCAATTTTACGGGTTATTAATTTGGTGAAGTTGTAATCTTGATTTTCTTCAACGATCGTTTCAGTGAATTTGCAATTGAGTGACATTTGTAATTTGTGAAAGTGGCTTTTAGTTTGATCATATTGAAACGATTTTTGGAATAACTAAATTGATACTTGTGGGGCAAATCTAGTCCTCAGAAATTGAGGGAATTAATAAATTGTTCTTTTCATTTTTAGAATGAAAAATAATTGTTCAGTTATTTTCACCGATTGCTAAGATATTGAGCATAAATAAAAAAAACCTTTTAGTTTGTTTCTTTTGTCTTAAAAAATAAACGACTAGTGAAAAAAAAAGATTATTTGCTTCAAGGAATTCATTTGCAGATTCGAGAATTCCAATGGGATTGATGGAGACAAGCGAATTTTTAATGAATCCTTTATTAAAAAAAATAAATAAATAAATTTACTCAGATTTGAAAAAGTTAGACATGTTATCGTTTCCCCTGATTTTCTCTGACGTTAAACTCATTCTCTGGGGTTCGTTCTTCTATGCAAAATATAGAAATGCTTGGAAATAACAAAAATCCACATTATTAATTTTTTTTTCAATAATAGAAATTTGGTGTAGATTAAACAGAAAAAAATTGAAAAAAGCCTCAAATTACTGACCGGTTCTGCCCCATGCATTGTAAATAGAGATCAATGTTTAGATATCAAATAAGAATACGTAATTGTTCATTACGACTCAATTGCGCATTCACGAATTGCAATCGAGGACATCCTGAGTGGAAGGATTCACCTATCGATGCATACTTTCCAATATTAGCGATTCACTTTACGTCACGATTATTTATACAACCTTTGAGATAAAGTGTTTTTGTTACAAGGCAATCCTTCTGGTAACGATGTCGACCGGCTTCACCAAAGCCACGGTGGCACATCGAAATAGCCGAGCACCCCTGACACATAGGAATCCATACCGAGGATTACATGGTTAGTGACTTCATCTCAAATATTCGTTTCGAAATGAAAGAGAAGCAACAATTCAGCAGGAAAATAGTAAGATGGTTTGGCTGAGTAATATGACGAAATTCCAAACTCATCGAGAAAATGTTGTAGAGAAATTGTGTACCTTCAAAAGTGGAAAAAATGTTGGATTCACTCCATTTTACACGCGAACGTTTATTAAAGTAAAATAATTTTCGTGTTTTTAGCTTCGAAATCTTCAACTTCCAATTATCGACTTAAAGTGCGATTTAAATTTGTCGTTTTAAAATAGTCATCCGATTCCATAGAACAGAAGTAACCAGAAGTACTAGAGTTAGTTCATACATGTTCGAAATGGAGTGAAGACATTCTGAGAATAATTGAAATTTGAAAACTGACTGATCAATCGGTAAATAAAAAACCTATAAAATATATTTATTAAAACATACTTCATAAAATGTTTTATCCCTCTCTTTATGTTCTGACTGAGGACTTAACTGCTAATTTGAAGAGTAAAAATGAGAAAGAAAAAAAAAGTAATCCTTCGATATTTCGTCCGCCTTCCAGCACCTGTCCAAGAGGACCAACATGCTTCCAGACAGCAGGAACCGTCAATCCCCCAGGATTATAATCAAGTAGAAAACAATCTGGCTTACAAGCCCTTCGACTCCGCGCCAGCCCACATAAAGCGCCTGATCTACGACGCCTATGGACCCCAGCAGCCCTACGTTAACCCGCACGCCTTCTTCTATAAGAACTACGTCGGACTTCCTGACGATTTTCTCACATCCGATGACCACGACAACAGAAGATCTAACGACGAAAAAGCAGACTCAGTTGACTCATCAACATCATCTCCAATCTCCTACAGGACTAGCTACCCCCACCAGTCCGAGACTGTCGCCAAAATTCCCATCAAGGTGCTCCAAAAAGGAGGAATCAAGTACAAAGATAACAAGAACCAAGAACAACAGCAACAATTGTTCTCCCACCACGGAAACTACGGGTTCACGAGTCCTCTTCTCTCCCGCAGAAATTCGGAGCAAATTAAGAGATCACCCGAGTCAGAACCTTCCGAGGACCATCAAGAGCAGCAATACGAGATGCCAGCTGCACTCCAGACGCTTCTGAACTATCAGGCGCAGATTCCTTACAATGTTCTTGCGAATCACATCATCTTCGAGACGAAGAAACCTTTCGTGCCAAAACCGCTCCCAAAAGACGAAAAATACTCGTCTCCATATCCGAGTAAAATATTCTACATCAGAGCTGACGGACAGGTGCTCGACGAAATTCCAGCGATGGGAGTCGGTTCTGGCGAGATCAAGTACAAAGATGCATGATTTGGAGGCCATTAGTGAAGTAGATCATTGGAGCATAGTTGATAGGAGAGTTGACGGATTAATTCTAGGCAGAGTGGTGAAAGAAGATGAATACTAATTTATTTGTCTGACAAAAAAGTTATTTTCCGAGACAAATTCTCTTATCTCACGTATTGAATCGAGGAACTACTGGTGAAGTAGCAAATTTACTGTTACTGTCGATTAAATTTTCGACTCGACTATTAAAGTTGCTGTTTATTTTAATGAGAATGAGAATACTGTAGGAAAGAAGTTAGCCCTAGGTCTGATTCATCAGCGAGCAATAGCAAAAAATAAATGGATGTTAGAAGGGTTTAGCAATAAAGTTGAATTGTTATAGTAAATGTCATAACTAATTCTGACTTATTATTCAAAATGGAGACGCGGAGGATACAAGTGTAAAAAGGCGATAATGAGTGGAATTGCCGACTTTCGGCCAGTGTCCAGTCAGAATTGGGCCAATCTTAGTCTACCATCGACTATTTCTCAGCTCCTACAATGATATAATAACAATTGTCAACAAATACTTCTTTTTATATTCCAACATTTTATGATGAAATAGTATATTTCAGGATGAGTCCTACATGGTTTTTTGTCCACATGGGGTTGGCGTTCAAGCCGCAGGCGAGGACAGGTCTACCACGCGAGGGAAAAAACCCCATAGCATTAGTCGTGAACGATATTTTTTCGTAGTGATTTTCACTTTTTCCAGTTTGGTGAAGTACCAATCCTCGAACATGGAAAATTGAAAAGCAGTGCGGAAAAATATAGTTCGATATGTGTGCACAAGTATCGTTTGGTCCATGGAATTATGGCACGAGTCGAAATACCCATGTCTAATAAATGTGTCATTACATGTCGAGCAATGCAAAAATGTCATGCAAACATTTTCAGATCAGACTTTATTTTTCGAAAGGCATCGTAATTTACAATGATTGAATGGAAAGAGATTGGTGTGAGCGGCCGTCAGCACTTTCGGGTGATCAATCAGTCTACTAGTGAAAATGTTGTTTTTTTATTTACAATTGTGATTAATGATTCTGAGAGTGTTCACGATCCCTCATGACGATCTAATTTCATTAAATCAAGCTGAGAAAAGTCGTTTGACTAATTTCCTCAAATCGTTCTATTATAATGATGTTTTTGCGTAGACTATTTTGTCATATCGGACACTGAGAAAAAATATAATTCTGCAACATATATTTGCTTCCGACAACTAAATGGCTAAAATTTCTACAGTCAAACTCGCTTTAAATTCTTGGCAGAAGAGTATTTGATTGGCAAAATTGTATTTTTTTTTCATTAAAAATAATTGGCACTTAATTCGCGAGTGAATTTCTATTCATTCCATTTTACCACTACCTAGCAGAATTGATTCCTAGTGAATTTATTATCTTAATTCAAAGATAACACTGATGTTCTCTAGCGAAAATAGTTTTTAGAGTGAGAATGAGTTTTCCTTTCAATAAAGATGTAGATATCGACAATTACGCCTGTTACCGAACCATTATCACTATCATTTACCTTTTGATAGTTGTTTTTTTTACTGCTTTGAATAGCTGAATTGGGAGGAGTTATCTTACTTGATTTCACTTTGCACGCCAGGACGGGCGCTTTCCTCCGGATCAGGAAGATAGTTGTACTACCGCAGTGCTCCACTTTTGTGGCCTTCAACGCACATTGCGCGTATGTAAATCGCTGAATCTCGGCTTTCATTTTCGCATCAAATCCCATCGTTATCAATTTTGATGCAGTAATCGCAAAATTAATTTCGGCAACAAATTAACGTTCAAAAATTAATTCGACGTTAATTATGTCTGACTAATTTTTTCCTAGAGAGTTATGATAGATCGTTAAATCTTGGCTTACGTTTCTTTGTGAAGTTAAATGCACATTAATGATCTGTCTCGCATTTGTCTACCATTCATAATCAATAAAATGAATGCAAGAGGATAAAACTTCACAACATCAGATTTAATTAATTCGCTATTTTGACGAAATCAAAATTTTCTCGACTCTTACTATATACGTGTACTATAGTATATACAATACTATCCATATACTATACTATAAAAAAATGAAACAAAGAATAATGAAATAAGAATTTCACAGAGCAGAAATTCCTTTGGAAGGAATTTGTCAACTTATTAACAACAATAACGACATTAATTCCGAAAAATGAAAATATCCACTTGTTTGGGACTGAGAAAAAGATATATTTTTGCCAATTAGGTATGCTTCTGAAAAGATTTTAAACCGACTTTGACTATACACTGAGAGAAAAACGTACTTTTGGCTGAAAAATCAATTCTTTGTTCAAGGAGATTCTTTACTATCACATCATTCTTGGGCCAATCTTTTTCTAGTGTCCCTTAAGTATGCACGTTGTCCAGGGAAAGAAAAACCTTATACCTTTCCTTCTCTGAACAATAAAAATACTTAAGGAGCAAAAGAAAAAGATTGGCTCAAGAATTATGTGATACTAAAAAATGTTCTTGAACCAAGAATTAATTTTTCAGCCAAAAGTACGTTTTTCTCTCAGTGTAGGAATTTCGGAGATTTGGCGGTCCGAAAAAAATATGTATGTCAAAATTATATTTATTTCTCAATGTACACTCGAACGAGTACTAAAATTTGCATAATAACTAAAGGCCCCTAAATTTTCAAACTTCAATGGAGTTCCTCCTCAAACAATTCCTCTGAAAAATCACCCTGAAATTCGCGTTTTCTATAAAAATTCTACCAACATTTATTATCGTTTTTTACGATAACCCAATTAATCGTCAACACCCTATCGATGATTCATAGTCCGACGCAGCCAATAACATCAATGAAATTTCACAATGAATAGTTCACTGAACCTCACACCAATTTCCGTCCGACAATTACCCATTTACGATAGTCTCAACTCAAGACTCGCAATTCTACCTGAATAGGAAACCCACACCTCCATTTATAAAATAAAATATTTCCCCTCACATATTTCTTCCTCATTCGTTCATTAGCTCTCGGTAGGATAATAAAAAAAAAATGTTATAAAAATTTACGTAATAATATGAAAGAGTCAAGCTCCCGTCTGCACACTCATTTCCCTTGTGCTCCGGTACAATGTACATGCGAGCGGGAATTTCCCTGTATTGCAAACTCACGCAGGTTGAGTGTCGGGAGACGGGGAGATTTGAAAAGTCAAGAAACTGCTGGAGCATGGAGTAGGCCCCCCTCGCCAGAAGGTGGAGTACCATCCCCCGTTCACTATTAAATCCCCCGCCTATAAAGTTCTGCCGCGAGGCGCGCGCCCGCCTCAGAAACACTCCACCCTGCGTCCCATGATCCTGTGTCGTCTATTTTCACCATGAGAGCATTACAAGTAAGTCATTATTCAATTTAATTTAATTATCAACTAGTTAGGCATCAGTATTTTCTCCCCATGACTCTTTACCACAATTTGATGGCTGATTTTTTTTTTCAATTAAGCATCACTATTTTGAGATTTACAACCACTGGTGAATTTTAACGAATGCCGTAAAGGCCAATTTATGTGCCCTTCCAAATGTATCGTGAGTGCAATTATTGAGTTTTTGCAATCAATACAACAGGAGTGCGTGATTGGTCGAAATCATTTCACAACAATGTTTTTTTTTCTTGAGTTGAATTATCTGTTTGGCATTTTTATTTCAATGGTCTAGGGTCAATTGGTTAATTGGAATTCAAGTCATTAAAATTGTTCACGTCGGGGTAAACATTGATTTAGAAACGTTGATTTTCTCTTAATGACTCGAATGATTTTAGAAATTGATAGTATAAAGGGAGCGAAACTTGCTCGATCATTCACAAATTCAGGGAATCAGGAAATGAAACTAGTTTGACACTAGCGTTGATTATCATTAGTAAATTATTCGCGTTTAGGAAATACCAAAATGTTTATCAAATTTATGAGTCGAGTGAGCGAATGGTTTTAACCAGTTTGTCGGTAGAATGTTGATTGCACTGGGACAGCGTGACATTTTTCAAATAGTTGGATAGGAACAGGGAAAGGCAGGGCTTGATCTATATATTTCACTTTCTATTCCACCGCGTAATATAGCAGACGTGAACTATAAACATCTCGAATCAATGCTAGTTAGGGCGATGTGTTCCACCTCTGTCTTTTTTTTTATTCCACTGTTGTCGTTGACTTGCAGTTGAAATGCAATATTATATCTCCAGGGTGATGATTTGGCGTGGTAAAAAGGTCAAGATCCCAGGGTTTATTTCCAATGCGATCGTAAATACTCGGGGATCTAGTGTCCATGGACAACTTTCCTTTCCACTTGACGTAATGCAAATTCAATTGAACGTGGTGCAGTTCAATGCCTCTTTCACACATGCATATTCAGTGGTTAGTTCGATGATAATTGACATTGATTTCGCCGAAGATTTATTGTTTGTTGTTTATTTAAATTCACGTTTTTTAAGGCAAGATAGCCACAGTTTATTCCTTTTTTTCGGAAATTTGTTTTCAGTCACTCTGAGAAGTTTAACGATTAAAAAATTATTGATTAAAACCCTTTTTTTCTAATAATAAATGGAAAATTAGAAAAACGAAATGGGGGGGGGGGGGGTGAAAACTAGGTGCAATAAAAGCCAAACGTATGAGTTAGGAATAATCTTGCTCATTTATTAACATAAACAACAATAGTTCACAGAATTGAAAACAAATACGCTTGTTTTAGATATTATTACTTGTGGTGTCCCTGTGTGCTGCCCAATTCAGCATTCAGGGGCCCAGCGATGGAAATCGTCGGGCACAAGGACTGAAGTATGATAATGAAAAGGGAATTCAGTACGATGATCAGAGAGGTAAGTACAAACGAAGAGCAAAAATTGAAAATTTAATGTATTTTTTTTTCATATATCAAGAATCTAATGTTATAAAGTATTTGCCAATAAAATTCGTTTAAAATTGATTTTAGCGCACAAAAAAAGATGATACATCTTGAAAAGAGGGATTTGCAGATTACTTTACTGATAAACGCAAAAATAACGTTCCGAGCACTTTATAACGCCCGTATTTCAAGTGGGGTTTATGGACCCTTAGAAGGGTCTTCCTGTTATGTTTTTGTGCGTAGCTCATATGGTCATAGATCAGGAGAGTTATCTAAAATTATAACATTTATAAGGGATTTTTATTCATCTATTTGCTATTATACTATGAATTTAATACATGTAGATCTTATCAAGAGTTTTTAGTGTGGATATCTATAGTAGTTCAATGGGTTAAAGCAATATGAAGGTAATCCGAAGGATGCGGGTTCGATACCCACCCAATTTTTCAGCAATTGATATTTCATGGTGCTCTCTTCGAATACATGATCTCCGGAAAAATGGAAAATATATTTTTCATGGAATGTATATCCCTGAAGAATACATAAGAGAAAGATTAAATCCCTAATTATGGCAATATAATTGTTACAATTAGAAATATAAAAGCCTGAGAAACAATTCTACTATTGATTTATAATCAGCAGAAAATTGCCAATTTGTTTTCATCCGTGATTGTTGCCTGCAAAACTATTGCGAAAGGATTCGAACAATTCACTCACTTCAGTACCTTTCACATGAATGTCCCTAACATTCACCCGTACATTTGCTTAATTCAATCCTAGCAGTCCTTACGCAATTACAAGATTGTCTTTCCCTATCAGATTCCTTAGGCACTGGGGATTTTTCAATAACCGGTGCGTCAGATGGAAACTCACAAATTCAAGGAGCAAGCGACGGAAACTCAGACTTCCAGATCCA
This sequence comes from Psyttalia lounsburyi, assembly GCA_030522865.1. Taxonomy (NCBI): domain Eukaryota; kingdom Metazoa; phylum Arthropoda; class Insecta; order Hymenoptera; family Braconidae; genus Psyttalia; species Psyttalia lounsburyi. The sequence continues at coordinate 24,031 of JAPYZN010000141.1, forward strand.
CGGAGCCACTGATGGTCTCGCAAACTTCCACATTCGAGGGCCGACCGATGCAAACTCCCAATTCCAAATTCAGGGAGCCACTGATAACAACGCTAATTTCCAGATTCAAGGAGCTACTGATGGAAACGCCAATTTCCAAATTCAGGGAGCTACCGATGGAAATGCTAATTTCCAGATCCAAGGAGCTACTGATGGACACAGTCAGAGCTCGATCCAAGGTCCTCAAGATCACAATCAGAGAGCCTTGTCTTACAAGGACTCATCAGGCTCCAGATTGAACTGGAAATCATATCAGCATTCGGCTAGGGCACAGCCTCAGGCCCAATATGAGGAGCCGGTTCAGTATGCTCCAGCCCCGGCTCCTCGCAGAAAGTCTGGCAGACATCCACAGGCCCAAACTCAACCTATTCAGGCTCCAGTAGCGCCTGAGAACAACTACAAGGTTTTTAATTCTGCACCACCTGCAATCAAGCAGTTACTCCAGTTTCAACAACAGGCTCCTTACCAAAACATCATTCCCCCCCAATTCAGGTAAATATTATTGGTAAGAATGTCGAAGCTCTATCCGTGAAAGTAAAAAATTGAATGAAAGAATCGAAATTGCTAATTTGAAAATTGTCGAGGCCACTGATGTCCTATATGTTAAATCAAAAAAGAGAATTTATATAGCGTTCCACATTCTGGTAACGTCGCAGCAAAACCCTTCGATGGCATTTGGAATAGTTAGGATGGGATCTGGGATTATTCCCAATACGTATAATGTCATATTTGAGACGATCCATCCGTAAAGTCTCTTATAGTTTTTACTATTTGGGTTTACGGAAATAGTAAAACCAACGGTCAAATTGATTATCGACTTTTAGATATGATTTTAACGGTCCTCCACCTGCTGCCTTCGCTGATCAGCAAGAAGCAGCCCCTGCAGCTCCTCTTCCTCAAGAACAACCGGCTCGGTCACAATATCGAGCGAAGATTCGAGGACGCGCAAGGGAGAGACGCGCAGCTCAAGGTCAATCTCGTCAGAGACAGCAGAAAAGTCCTCAGAGAATCGCTGCACCGCCTGCTGATCCCCAACCCCATCTATCTACTAATGTGCCAGCTTCTATTCAAGGCATTCTTGATTTTCAAGCTAGGGCACCCTATGTTAATCACATTCCTGATCAATGGAGGTGATTTGCCGAAAAAATTTCACATTTACAAAACTGGTTAATCAAATCTAGATAATGAGCAAATGGGGAAATGATTTTACTGTCGCTTTCAGATACGAAAGATTATTAGAACAAGAGAAGAATCTTCCACCCCCTCAGTATCAACGTCAACCAGCACCTCATCCTGTTCGTCATAGCCAACGAGTTAGAGAGAGGAGAGAAGCACAGCATCACCAAACTCAGCCTAATTACAGTGCGAATCTTCCAGCTCACCTACAAAAACTGTTGCAGTTTCAGGCTTCCACGCCCTATACCAGTGTCATCCCAGAACAATACAGGTGAGGCAAATCGTGAAAATAATAGACATTAGAACTCTGTTTGCAATATTGAAATATTTGAAGGGTTTAAAAGTTAAATTGATGAATTGAATTTTGCATGTAGATATTTGTTTTATAACCCTTCTTTATGACCTATGAATGAGAAGTTTTCGTAACAAAACTCCATTATATTTAAAAATTTCCTGTTCTCACGTATACCCTTTCGGGCTTTTACGTATTTATCCTTCCCACCCCCCGACCACGCTGTACCTCATTCGCCAAGGACCAAGGACAGACCTCAACCTGAGGGGAAAACTTTGACCAGGTACAGTCGTCCCTTTTACGAGACTACCGGTCGGCAGTGAATCGTGAGATCAGAGTGCTACAAATTTTTACAAATTTTGACTGCCGGTAACGGGAAGCGAACCCGGGTCATCGACATGCCAGTCTAGCACTCTAACCGCACGGCCACTACCGTCGGTCAAAACTCCATTATATTTACTTCGAAGACTGCGTTAAGTCTATAATGTATGTAAAAAATATTGACAGAAGTGTATATGAATTTCTCATTAATTAGGTGAATATATCAATGTCGATTGGCCAATTAATACCCGATCCATGATCTTGAATGTCGTTCATTAACATTACCGATCTCCACAGTTACGAGAAGCTCCTGGCAGCCCAGAAAGGTCAACACAGGCAAAAGCGTCAGACTCCAAGATACCAGCACGCTGAGCAGCCCCAGGTCGACCTCTCCCAATACAGAAGAATCTCCCAGCCCCAGCAGCCACAACAGCCTCTCCCACAATATTCCCCGAACATTCCCGGATCTTTGAAACAGCTTCTAAACTTCCAGTCTCAAGTGCCTTACGACATCATTGCTAATAACATTCAATACCGCCTCGACAAGCCTTACGTTCCTCAGCCCGTGCAGGCACCGCAACCAGCGCCTATCTCTCAAGTCCCTCAGCACACTCAGAGGCCTCAAACATTGGCCCAAGTTCCTCAGTACCCAGGGCCTCTGGCACAAGCTCCGCAATACCAACAACCTCTAGAGCAAGCCCCTCAGTACCAACAGCCTCAAAAACCTGTCTATCAGCTCCCACAGTCCCAATTCCCATCCCCTCAGCCCCAATATCAGCAACCCCAGAGACCCCTCTATCAGCCTGCCCCTCTGGCGCAACCACAATTCCAGCACCCTCAAATTCCTCAAGGTCCTCTACTCCGGCCTGCATCTCATCCACAGCCCCAACAAGCCCAAAGACCCATCTATCATAGCCCACAACAACTGACACAGCAGTATCCACAGGCTCCTCAGTCCCAGCTAATTCGTCCACAGCTGCATCCCAATCAGCTGCCACAATTCGATCGTCCATATCAGTCTCCCTACGCACAACAAAACAATCCTATTCGCCCAGTAACGGAGAATCAGTATTGAGAAGAAAAAATGTTGGAGAGGAACAATAAAAATTAAACTGGCCATGAAAACGAAATGAGGCAAGTCTACGGACTAATAAGCTTATAAGAAATGATTGGTGGAAGATGATCCAATATTTGTGGAAACTTGCGAGCTGGAAATTATTGTATGAACCGGAGTTTAGTGTCCACACTGAGTCTGTCATGCTGCATGAAATTTTTCAATTTCCTTTAGAATTGGAAATACTCATCAAATCCCCGATTTCAAATCAACATAGACTCATTTATATGCTCATTTTATAATAACAATTTTTGGGTCATTTCTTTAACGTGATGCAAATTCTTGAAACTAGTTGAGAAGTCATTTAGTCTTGTTCTTCTGCATTGGTGAGTTGCGATGATTGGAAAATATTTTACGTTAGTTCTGTATTGAAATGTGAAGCGTAATTGAAAAATTGAATATTGTTACTCATTTCATTATTGAGAAACCTCGAGATGATCGAATATCGGGGATAGACCTCGGCTCGTGCTGTAAATCGCTAGTTAATCTTTAGCTCTGTTTTTCGTACACGAACATATGCAATAACTCTCATATCTTTTTATTCATCTATTCCATCCCAAAATTGTTAATGCTATTGCTATCAATTATTTAACGGGCCCACACGTGATAACTTTGTTGTCGCCGGTCCCGAACTGCGATTAGTATTTTTGCGCCACTCCGGCTTTGTGACACAAAAAAACTCCTTAAATTACTATGTTTCTTTTCAACACAGAACTAATCCTAAGTTCTTTTTGTAATAGGCCTTGTTCATTCAATGTGATACAACCGGAAGAAATCATAACACCTGATACTTATTTTATTTAAGATACTTTTTGTACGAATTAAATATGAAATAAAAACAAATATTTTAGATTAAACAACGCTGGGTATTTTCATTAGTCTGGAAATTGAAAGTAATTTGAATAATATCCTATTACGGTTACAATCTAACGGGTATCAGGAAACACATCGGGAGGCGAGATAAGTGGGTGCGGCGTTACGTTAATAGGTAAGTAAAAGCTTGCACATGCGATGCGAGTCCAATGACCCAGGGAATCTAATTTCTTGACTCTGACATGGTTCTCCAACATTTGCGGAGATGAAATTAAAAACGAGTAGCTACATACCACATTAGTCTTACTTTTATATTATAAGATTTAATGATTGAGAAGCAATTTCGGATTTATTCCATGCTGGAACTGCTGCCCCACCCTTAGACTACAAAAAATGCAGTATCAGCAGACTCTAATGTGTTGAGAAAATTTATAAATTTTAAAAAGAATGTTATATAAAAGTATATCATTAAAATTTGAATTGCCGATGTATGGAGAGGACCCAAATTAAAAATGTAATGAAAATGATAAGCCGATAATTGTTTTACGCGAGGGAAAATAAAGAAAATATAAAATACTTTTTTGTTCACCACAAAAATATTCGATTCTATTCTATTCTATTAATTGCGACCTAGAGTGGAAATTCCCTATTCACCTTCCCTTCATTTATACGAAATTTGCTTTTCTGCCCAACTTGTCTGTCCCCACTGTTGCCCTAGTTTTGTCGTCTTCTAAATCAATATATTATTTTATCATGGTATCATTTCCGGAATTGAAGGTGAAAACTAGGAGAGGCAAAGCCATAATTCTTAATGCTTTTTTCCCAAAACTAATCAAAAATTGATTTCTCTTTTCTATAAGGTCTCAACAAAGACATCGTTGCCTCGTTCATGTTATTTTGATGAATGCTCCCGATAAGATTTTTTTCGAACCAAAAAATACTTTGAACCAGACTCCAATCACTTCCTGCAGTTACCTTGCTCTAGCTAACGTTACAGTATTACGTGATTCCATGTTTCAACGATAGAAAAAATAAATGTGAAAGAAAAATGAAGCAGTATACGATCAACGACCTATGAAACCTGGTGGTGGTTAGCTACCCTGCTCCTTATAGAAGTGCGTTCGCCTCGCTTGGGCCAGTTTGTGCTCGATTTCCCTCGTGGAAATCGTATTACTCGTGGCGCAGCATTTCAGTACAAACTTGCACTTAACTGAATTCGTCATGAAGTACCTCGTAAGTGTCTGGATGACTGTTAAATCAAGGGGAAAGTATTTTCATTGCTATTTTATATACACAACTACATAGTTATTGGGATGGCAATGACTAAACAATAGCTACCGTACTTATTTAATGAGATGTAGAAACGCAATTAAATTTGTTTCATTCTTGGAATTTAATTTTTCGTAGTGAGTTGTGTGAAAGAGTATTTATCTCTCATGGTTTTGCTTCCAGATTCTGTTGTGCGTTTTGATGGGATCGACTTATGGAGGTGAAGATCACAGTGCAAGTAAGTCAACAAGTATATACATTTTAGAACTTGTTCTGGAAAATTCCATTTGTCATTTTCTTCCCAATTAATTCATTCTTAAGACACTTGTCATTAAATTCTTCATCTTGAAGATCAATTTAGGCGCCATTTTTATGAGAATTTTGTTTTTTTTTTCGCGCTGTCTTCATTCAATTCAATTTTTGTATTTCTTCAGATCGATTCAGTAGACAAGCACAAAGACAAGCATACCATCCACCACCACAACCACCGGCGAATTATCGGCCCTTGAATCAAGCACCAAGTAATATCCAGCAGCTGCTCCAATTTCAGCAGTTCAGAGAGCCAATCGTTAATATCCCGGCCCAGCAGCCTCCCAACCTGGGCAAGGCACCAAATCAGCCGCAATTAACAAATCAGGCACAGATTTCCCAGTACAAGCCCAATGTTCAGTATGGAGAGGCACCACAGCAGCCGGCTTATCACAATCAGGCGGCCGCCATTGCTGCTCAGTACAGACCTCAAGGGCAGCAGCAGTATAATCCCCAGCAACCCCAGCAGTACGCCCCACAGCCTCAGCCACAATACCAGGGTTAATTTCATTCCATGAAATTAATTTTCATCATTCAATAACTTTCGCAACATGAAAATATTTTTTCATCCTCACGTGACTTTGTTCTACTTCTTTTTCGTCTTCTTCTTTTTCTTCTTATACATCTTCTCCTCTTTCTTCTTCTTCTTCTTCTTCGTCTTCTTCTTCTTCTTCATCATCTTCTTCATCCTCTTCTCCTTCGTCTTATGCATTTTCTTTTTTTTTCCAATTTCTCGTTTCTTTCCTTCTCTTATTTTCATTTGTTGTCCCCTTTTTACCTTAGGAAAATCTAAGAATAATTTGTATAATTATCAAATCTCTTTTTCTTGTAGTTTCAATGCTTTTTCTCTTTTCTTAATCTTCTTTCGAATTGCTAAAATACTGACTTTTTATACAAGAAAGTTCCCCCAACGATTCTGAATTTCTAAGTTGAATACCAGATTTCATAACCGACTTCTTCAATTGAATGCACATTAACAGCATTGAAAATTCAAATGAAGACGTACATTGTTTTTCGACGCTGAATCCGAAAATCGCGATAATGTATTACGATACAAGGAATAAGTTATTGGCGAGTATCAGGATTATAGACCGAGTTGAAGGCAAGGGTTGTAATCACACTTGTCAGGAAGTATTTGTGCATTTATGACATTCTATGTTACTGGTGAGGAAAAGTCCGTTCTTTACAGACGACGTGTGAAGTGTGCCAAGAATGGTCTTGTCCTCACTTGTGTAACAAGATATTTAAATTTTTAAGCGGACGGTTAAACCCTAAGTATGTTTTTTTCATTTTTAAATTATTTTTTCGAAAAATATTTCATCTTCTTCTCAATTTGTCTTTCTCCGTCAACGTTTTCTTTGCTTGTCTTGCTACCCGAAGTTTTTCACATTTACAAACACTTTTAGTCGGATTTACGCAAATATGTCGCTTTTGCTTTTTATCATTATTCAAAACCAATGGAATTTAGTGAATTTTCGAAAAGTTAAGAAAATGCGTGCAAATAGTGAGTCATAAAATAAAATTCCCAGAATTCAAATTCATTTGACAAAATTCGTTCTTGAGTATTGATTATCGATGAGTTGATACTTTCGCGTCTAAATTAAGGCAAATTAATTGAATCCAACCGATTTACGATTATTCAAATAATTAATCACCGGAGAATGGATTACTTCAAATGGATTGACGCATTTTTCAAGAAAAACTGAAAATGTTTGAATGATTTCTAAATTATTCATATGTGTAGAATAAAATACAAACACCGTTCGCTTTTCACGTCAATCCGGTTCACACTTTCTTATAAATCTAGAAAACAAATTCTCTGGTTGTTGCAAGCGAAATACATTTCTGAGGGAATTTTTTTTCTATGGCTGACATGAGCGTTTATATCTCCATTTTCGTCATTTCAATCACATTCTTTTATCTTTGAAATTAGATTACCTTCACAATTCCCGTAGCATCTTCTAACTTCAAATATCTTCTTTAAAAGTCATATAAAAATTTCTAAATATAATTTCATAATTTCCAAAAATAATTTCTCATCATTCACTAAATTAATAATAATATTCTTTCATCTGTGAAATTATTTCTTCAAGACATACGGGAGAGGGAAGCAACATAGACCGTATTTGATCGCTATTAAGTCGAGCGAAAAAAAGTGTAATTTATCGATGTCTTGCTCATTTTCTAGGTATCTTTTCAAGCTTCATCCGCATCCCATTGTTTAATCAGAGGTTATTGACCAGTAATCACGGTCCGTTTCGTCAATCTCCCTTATATTTTACTTTTTCATTATCTATTTTCTCTCTTCATAAACCAAAAATCTTCTCCCTTCTGTTATCATTCTTTTTATTAACATAAAGATTAAATTTTCCAATTTATTCAATGAAGCTATGCAATAAAAAAACACTTTTCCGTCCCGGCGGGAGCAAAGTGACATTTCCCTCCCGCTCCCTAGGTTAGAAATATACTAATCTCTCCATTTCATGCCAACCTTTTGGATTTCTGTTGACATTGAATAATGAAAAAATTTGTATAAATTTTTCCGTATGCATTTTGCGACCTTTTTTTATAGTATCAGAACAAAATTAATTTGTAGTAGAATACGGTTTAAATTTGCATTTTCAGTTTCAATAATTTATGAAAAGAAAAATTATGCCCGAATGCCTCTCCTTCTCTACTACCTTCTTCCTCTTTTCAAAAACAATTCTTCCATTTTCATAATAATCTCATTTACTGGAAATATTCAGATAAGATTTTTTTCTCCTTTTGTAACTTTTTTAAAGAAGTCTAATTTTTTGTACTTTTTTTTGTCTATTACTGTTAAATAAAGCTGTGAATTCAAAATAGTTATTTGCAGTCATTATCCGAACTACTTAAATTTCTAGTTGACTACCAATAATGAAAAAAAAAACTCTAGCGTAATCTTATCTCATGCAGACTGAACGCGAAACGAAACACCGTACCAATTATCGTCTCGTTTCACTGACCCGATGAATCTGGTGTATCTACTTGGTTACCCGGCGTTTCCTGGATCGTTTCACTCATGTCCATTTTACTTTCACTCTCCGGTGCTCGGTGAAGTGGGGCGGAGAGAAACGTGTGTTACAGCTTGTACCGGTGCACTTTTAACATGGTCATTCAATACCATACAAATACGTATATCCATTTGATCACAGGCATGGAGTCTCCTATATAATTCGTAAAAGATAATGCAGTTGGATGGTTGATTGTAGTAAATTTACTCAGTGAGTGATTTTTTATGCAGAATGATCGAGTAAAGGGGATGAGTGAATAATTCCAGGGATTTAAATTCATACGCAATCTTTCGTGCTTGAGTGATGGTAATTCATTTTAATGAACCGATATTTTCTTCCCGTAAGTGAAGAGAAATTCATATTAATTGGGTGAAGTTTGACTATTTCGATAATTAATCCCTGGCAAATGGGCTATTTCTAATAATAGTATATCATGATACTAGTGCATAAAATTGGACTTTACAATTTACATAATTCTTTTACAGAGTGTAGAAATTTTATTGACAATTCTTAGATAAATATATCGAAAGCCACACTTTCAAAAATCCACCAGTTTAAAATTTTTTGGCAAAGTAATGAGAAATGTTCGTCTATTCATCGTATTCAATTTTTTAGAAAATAACTAGAAATTTTCATCCATTCGTCATGTTTCAACGCCCTAAAAAACATAAAGGTATTAATTTTTTGTTGTTGTAATAGATATTCTTTAAAACCATCATTTCGCGATATTTCATTACATTTCTTACATTTCTACAAAAAAGTCGTAAATCTAAAAAAGTTACAGTTTTCGGACACAAGCAATATCAACATAATTATGTTGATGGAATATAATGCATCAGAATTTATTGGCAATTCTGCAACAAATATTTCAGAAGCCACTATTGAAAAATCGATCAATTTACTAAGTTTATGCAAAATAATCCGAAATGTTCATATATTCATCGTGTTTAAACATGAAAACCATAAATGTGCACACAAGACAGACTTTTTCTAAAAATATCATTCTTTTCCGTTTGACGGCATGTCTGACATTTCACTGAAAATTTGAATTTCAAAGAGCAAAAATAGCAACATAATTCAGTTGATGGAATGTATTGTATCATAATTTATTGGAAATTCTCAGATAAATATTTCGAAACCCGCTATTGAAAAATTAGTCAATTTGTTAAGTTTATGCAAGATAATTAAAAATGTTCACCATCATGTTTAAAAACGATTTTTTTACGTTTTATGACACTTCTGACATTTCCACTAAAAATATCAAAATGCAAAACAATTACGATTGCATGTATTCCCTTGAGAAACCAAAAATAGTAACATAATTCAGTTGATGCAGTACAGTGCAGCAAAATTTATTGACAATTCTCCGATAAATGTTTGAAACATCAAATAAACCTCTGGGCCATCAAGGGTGCCTGACTCGTCACTTGAGAAATCAAGGTATCATCGCACCAGTGGTTGCACACAAGGGGCGTATCTACGTGTGCCGATGCGTCCTGACATCTCTCTTATTTCCCCTTCATCCCCACCATCCCCAACTCAACTCTCCCTTTTTATTCCCGACCGATTACGCGTCGACGGTCTCGGTGCGTGCGGAAGGCTCATCCCTCCATCGCCGGGTTTGTGCGGCATGCAGTCACCACCCCTACCCTGGCAGCCCCCCTCCCCCTATTGCCTCTGCCGCGCTGTATTCGTACCACTGAAAATACGTGTATATACACTAGGGATACCCTCACCAGCAAGCAGGGGAAGAGGATTAGCGAGTCCATTAAAGTCGCGGACTCTATTATCCAGAGGGCACGACCACGGTGACATCAATCGTTCCGCATTGGCGCAGCGATGCTTTTAGGATTTTTTCCCTTTCATTTCAAGCTCTCATTTGGATTTTTTTCCATGCCATTGGTGGAGACGAGTGAATGCAAATGGAGGAAAATCAGCGGAACTAATCATAAATCTCGTTTTAAAAAAAATACCGGTAATGATCAAATAAAGTGAAAATATATATTATATATTTTCCGCAAATCTTTCGATCATATACGAGCACTAAGATAACCACACAAAACAATACCTCAAAACAATAGAATTTCTCTTTCAGTGAGAAATAATGTGAATTTACTCAACTTACTTTACTCAACTTTGGAATTTTTACTGAAAAGTTGTCCCTGTTTTAAGTGTAGATATTTAAATCGAAAAAGGAAACGCTAATTTAAGAGAAATGATTTTTGAGACTAACTCATGGAAGTATAAAAGCTGAAAATTTTTGTTGGAAAAATCTCTATCGGATCCCTTCAAAAGTCTTGAAGAAGGCAATTCCATTTCAAAATAAGGATTTCATACACCATTTACACTAAAACGAAAATATAATTTTGCCAATCCAATATTCTTCTGACAAGAATTTTAAACGAATTTTACTACAGAAATTTTAGATATTTCGTTGTCCAAAACAAATATGGTTGGCAAAATGATACTTTTCTCTTAGTGTAAAATTGCATCTGTCGGCTCGTTAGAGATTTAAGACCTTAATTTTACCAAATCCAAAACTTCCCTTCAACCGCAAAAAATAATGTAAAAAAATATTAAACAGTTGTTTAAACGATTTTTTTCAGGAGTAAAAGTTGAACTTTTGAGGAGGTTACTTTCTCCCTCCCTTATCCGCAAATGATCCACATACTTAGTCTCCCGACGCCACTGGGAGAGAGGGGTTCATTGAAGTAAATTACAAAAGGAGGATTACCGGCAGCTGGGCAACCAGGGCAACCATCACTTCTGCTTTGCTTCTGCTCACCGATCGCCGTCAATCCCAGTCTACCGGTGTGGCTCGCACTAACTCTACGGTGACATTGTACAGAAAAAAAAAGAAAAAGATGGGAAGAAAAGGACCAACAACCACACACGCCTCTCCCGCTCGCTGTATGCACCGAAGAGTTCTTTGTCCTGCCACGCATTGGTAACATAATTATCGGAGTTATAACAAGCCAGGGCTGAAAGGGGTACGGGCGGTGGAGGACGAGAGGGGGAGGGGGGGGGGGCACGATGTCCAAGCGGGTTCATAATTTCGTTTGGATTCAACGATTTGTGATAAACCGCAATTGAGTCTTAGATATTGTTGGAACCGGATCGTTGGGGATTAAATTACAAACATTCTCGGATTCTAATGACGTAATTCCCCATTTACTGAGTTAATTCCACTTTCTAATCGTCAATGAAACTTTTTTTTAGTCACAATAACATTTATTAATCATAAAGAAGTGATTAATTGTATAATTTTGTGAAGTTAATCAGTCTTTTTTAGTGTATAATTAATTTGTCGGGGGAATTTTTGTATTGTGACTTACTTGAATAAATGAAAACTGTTGAAAATTTATAAGAGAGGAATTAATTAGTGGAATAAGATGTTTCACTTTCCAAAATCCTTCAGAATTCAGACGTCATGAAATTTTGGTTCATGCTGGTTCAACGAAAGTTATAAACGGCCATTGACTCTTAGTTAAATTATGAATGCTCTCAAATGAAATTACGAATGTTAAAAAATTATAAAAAACCGAAAAAAAATTGTCGACTTTTCGGTTGAACCGAATCCCCATCGAAAAAGTAATTTTTCGTAAGAGGTTTCGTGACACAAATCTCTTTAAACCAGTCCAAATCCTTGAAAGGATGATAAAGAAAAAAGTGACTGAAATTAATTTCTCAGGGTTTCAAAATCCTTGCGAGACATTCCGAGGTCACAGAAAATGTTTTAAAAAACCCGTGTGAATCTTGTTGTGGTTTACACCGTGTATGATTCCAATAATTGCTTCTAATCCTTGAGGGTGGCAGCACGCGCCCCGCCGACGGTTGATGACAACCCTCTCACCAGTTAGTTCCTTTAGCATATATCCCCCCAAACCGCTTCCCACATACACATCCTCCAATAGTCATCGCCCAGACTCTTCTGCGGGTACAATGTTCTCGTGCTCTGCATTAACACCGACCCAATGCCTGGGATTTGTTTCAATAACAGGACAGGACGTCTTCTGGAGTTCTATTTGCCGAATAGCATATCCTCGCGCTTATCGGGGGATAAGCAAGGTGAAATCCTCGAGTGGATCAACCAGATTACTCTGATTGAAATAACATTCGAGAGAATTTGAAAAACAATATTTAAGGGTAATGCGGGTTGAGCTTGTTAAATTGCATATTCTCTTATGTCATGAGAAATTATATGAATTATTATCAGGGCCAATAAATTTAATTGAATGTTAAAGAAAAACTAGTTTCCCAAACAAGAAATCAAACGAACAAGATTTTTTATAGCAAAATTAAAATTTAAATTAATTTTTTATAGTAAAAAATCTTGTTCGAGCCAGACGCAATTTTCCGCTTGTTTAGAATTAAAGTAAAATGACAGGTGAAATTGTCTGGAAAAAAAAATGAAATAAATACTAGATTCCAACAGATTTAGACCGGAAAAATTCATCATGGCCGCTGAATCGAGACGTCCAATCACGGCAGAGGTATGACAGCTGTGCATCCTACCTCTTACCCCCTCTCCAACGACTGGGCCCCAAAGAAGCACGCACGAGGGCCCTAACTTACTGATTTTTGCCTTCACGGAGTCAGCCATCGTGAAAGAAACCCAAAGACACACATGGCCCCTCGAAAAACGAGTTCCTCACCGTTTCCCTGTACCTTCCCGTCCATGCACAACATTTATCCAAAATCCGTCAGCTTAACCCCTTATTTTCGTTGAATTTTATCGATCTTCTGACGCATCTCGCAAGAGGGGATTTCCACTGGGGATAACTGCAGGGCCGCACAGGTGTAGCACCTGAGGTGAAGTTAAAGGGCCCAGGCAACCACTGATTAGAACAATTAAAGTCAGCATTATCGGAAAACAGATTACCTAGGCTAGAAGTAAATCCTAAATATCTTTTGTGCACTTGAGAGATGTTTTATCATAGACACCGGAGGTTTTGCTCGTTTTTAACTACTTTAAAGTCGCCTCCTTGTACTTACTCGGTAATCCGCAAGGAAGCAAATCCAACGAGAGCCGGATTGATTGACACCTAAGGGGGTTTATGATGAGGGCTGTTGAGGGGTCAGGTGCATTCTCCGAATTCCCTAGTGCAATTAGTCCTCTTGGAGACTACAGAACTGGAAATCTCGTTTTTTCCAGTTTTATCCAATCTTGTATCGAAATTTTCAGGGATCTACAGTATATCTAATGACTTTGATTGGATGACAAAACTTGTAATAACAAAATTTGTAACAATATTGCTTTCGTGGTACTAGAAATGGTGCAATCAGAGAAATGAAAAATAGCTTTTAAAACCACCCACGAGTATTGAGTTGCGGGTGCACATTTATTTTAATGACGCTTTCTCCACGCTTTTCGGCTAATGACTGACCTGCAACAAAAGGGTCCTCAAGTACCATGTCTTTTATTTACGCAGACTACTATCTGGAGACCACACAAACATACCTCTCTTATACTAAGAAGTATACATTTTATATAGGCCTCATATCTTGTAAGTGACTTATTACTTTGCTCGGTGCAATACGTGGCAGTGAGCAATAATAATTTATTGAAGTTAAATTAAAAAATTATACATTGTATGGTAATTGTTATTCTCTTAAAAATCTTGAGCAAATTTTAAAATGCACTAAATCTGTTTCTTTATTTAGGCTTTTTCAATTTTTGTTTTTAATCTAGAATGGAAAAAAAATGTTTTTTCGACGGCATCAAATATTCATCAATCACAGCTACTCGTGCTGAGTAATATAATTTAATCCTCCCAAATCAACAATTTTTTCCATGCGATAAGTGATTTTCTTGATTCAGGAATTCATTTCTATTACAAATGATTTGTAGTCTCCATTGAATAGAGATGTATAAAAGGGTCCATCAGTGTCATGGCGTCGAGATGAGCCCCTCAATGACAGAGCGACCAACATAATCTGTTCCCATCAACGTTGGACATAATGGATGCATCAACTACGGCGCAACAATAGGGGGCATTTTACGGGAGCGGCTGTGGAACTCGAAAAAGCCTTCTGTGTTTAGAATGGAGCGGGGGATGAAGGGGCGACGAGAGAGATCATCGAGGCACGAGAGTGGCGCAAAAGTGTATCGCAGCCCCTTTCAGGGAGGCAAAAAAAGGTGGAAAAAAGCATAATCGACGGCAGATACCAAGCGGGGAGTATCCAACCTTCCGAGCTTTGCTTTATTAAATTCCTGACACGAGCGGTGGCGTCCCACGTGCAAATATTTTGCAATGAGGGGGAGTGGAAACGAGGCGAGATGACTTAAGGAAACTTTTAAACAGAGGATAAAGAACATTTTTTGCAGGCTGGAAACGACAAATATCTTTCATTACTTCAGTTGGGGGTAATCAAATTTTAGTAAGGGAGAATAGCTCAGATTTTTAAGGGGCTTATTTGATATTATGAGTGTGGGAATGCCGGGGCTTATTAAAAATAAATTTTTGGTTATGCTGTTGAATTGAGTGATGTTATCACGTGCTTATCTAACAGAATTCAAATTTCCTCAAGAAATTCGCAAAAAACTTTTTTATTTGTCTTCATTTTATTTTTTGTCCCAATTAGTTTCTCATATCATGTGAAACATGTCAGTACCAAAATTCTTTAAAACGACTCCATAATTTTCTCAAAACAAAAAAAAACGTTAATTCTAGACTTGTTCATAAGGAAAATAAAATCCACCTTGAATTGGGCCTATTTTATAATTGAAATGGCTGGCCAATCGATTGGAAAAATCATTGAATCCTTCAATGTAAATTCATACACAAACTAACCCCACGACCGGCCACCCGACGCGTTCACTAATTGACCCTACACATTAAAAAATTCTCTTTCTGTTTTGTTACCTCAAAACAAAAGCCGAAAATCGACAATGTATAAGCCCTTCAAGTGGCGCGGAGAAGGCGCGGGTTATAACATCGTGCGACGAATCGATGTAACATGTCGTCGAGGGCCCATTGTTGGTGGTTCAGATGCAATTACATCGAGGCGGGGACACCATTGTTCCCCATCATCGATAGCGTTTTTGTTACTGTTACTCTAGCCATGAATTTCTTTCAATAATTTTCTTTTCACTCCTTGGGGGGCTCCCGCGCCGCGCCCATTGCCACTATGACTCCCTCCCTCCTAGATTTTTGACGCTTGAGGGGCGGAGGGGATGGGACAAGGTGTAACATTGCCCGGTGGGAACCACTTGTCCGCGATACCCAGCCGGGATATTTCTTTTATTTTAACCTGAGGAATTCACCGATTTTATTTTTGAGTGCGTGTCACAATAATACGCGATGGGTGAGTTACGATGGGGAACTTTATTATTCACTCACTTGGAAATGCTACAGTATTTTTGTTGTAAAGTCTCGAGTGCCGCCAGTGGGGTATAGCCGGCCACTTCTACGACGACACACGCATACAAATCGGTAACATACGGCATGGGATTCGATGATTCAAGGGGTTTATTAAATTGAGATGCTAATTGTCGGGGAAGGGGTGGGTCGGTAACGATTACCTACTTTTTCAAACATAATTACGGAGTTTGGAGATTTTTTATTTTGAAATGGCGATAATCAAAGTCTGTATCGATTTTTAAACTTATTATTTTTTTTGTAATATTGTTCCTTTTTTGCGATTTAAGGCCCTGGTGTAGAGAGTTGGTAAGCTCGAAATTTCCGTGACTAATTACAAGAAAAATAATTATTAAATCGTAGGCAAATGTCATTTCCGACCTCCGTGCATGACTTCTGCAGGTCGGAAATTATGTCTGCTCAGGATTTGATCATCATTTCACGAGTAATCAGTGACGGAGATTTCGAGGTGACAAATCATTACACCCGGCCCTTAACAGTACATTCTCCCGTTTTTTTTTCAGTTTTCGTATTTTGCCATTCAGGAGACTGCTTTATACGCAGAATTTATAAAATAATGTAACAATACGATTTTTTTTTATTGGAAAATGAATCACTGAATGAGAACAACTAGTTGTATTGATATAATATAAGAAGTTTCGATTTAGTTATTCAATTTTGTTTTGGTGCAATGCATGGAATAGTTTTCTCATAAAATGTTATGAAACCAGGGAAATGTAGAAGCCAGCCTTTACAATACTGATATTTCTGGGCGGACTGTTTACCTGAGTAATTTGTCAGTTCATAATACCCTCCTAAAGCTGGGGGCGGTGTGGCCCGGTTGGATGGAATCCCCAGGCGGTCGGCTGACTTAATCTTGAACTTTACCATGCGGTGCGTTGATTCCCGAAAGACGGAATGAGGCAGAATAGAAAGTGGGGGTGAGGAGGCAGTGTGCGACAAAGAGAAGTTGAATCCAAAAGGACGACCGACAATCGTGTTTCAACAGAGATGCGTTGCTAAAATTTACGGTTGACTCTGCAATTATCGTCAAAACGATAGGCCGACATTTACTCGTGGTAATAGATCCCATTTGGCGGAAAACTTGAAAAGAAATATTTACCTCATAATTACCCAATCCAGACTCTGCAACGAAACCCAACTGGAGGAGAAAATTTTGAAATAAATGAAAAATCCATCAAAACAATAAAATCGAAAAAATCAATAATATCGTACGTTGAATACCTTCTGTTCATTGTCAATTGAATTCTGAACTATCATTAAATTGATCCATAATGTTTTTGTTACATTTTCAGAATATGTCGAAACTGGTAAAAAAACACATTTCAATGAAATTTGAATTGCCGTCAAGGGTAGTGCTCAATAGCACGTATTTTTGCAAAACAATTACATTGATTTATAAATTTCATACAATCTTGGCTCCTGAAGTGCATGTTAACATCTATTTTCCCAAACACCTCACCCCAGAGACTTCGATAACGGTAGGGGCTCTGGCAAACATGTACATACACACAGACTGAAGTGGCATACAACATTTCGGGAATCAGTCATGCGTAGAATAGGAGTCACTTAAGCCATTAGAACGAGATCGAGCGCCAGTACAATTTATCCCTATCCCGCATCAACTGAAATAAAACCTTCCAGAAAGCCCATGAGAATGGCTCCCCTCTACCTGTCGAACAAAAACCGTTAAACATCCCGATCTACCCTCCCCCTCTCCCCTCAAATTTCCCCGCAAATATAAAAAAAAAACACTGAAAAATTTCTAATGATGAAGAATTCCGTAAAGAACTGTTCCAGCCTATATACACATTAGGCTGTCCATTTATCGGTTTTATACTACAATATTGACTGGAGGATCATCGTTAAAAATAACAGAACTAATTTAACAATAGGAGCGTGACACCAATGTTGACAAAGACTCTCCAACGACGTTTTTAAAAACCTCATTTGAAGAAAAATTGTTATTGTAGAATGGGGAAAGGGAGAAAAAAATTGAAAAGAGCCTTTTTGGTCCTTGGCGATTATTTACCTGTACCCAGTGGATGATTACAACTTTTCCAAGCCGACGACAGAGGCTACTCTTTTGTGCAGCGATTACTACTCAAATAACCGTGAAATGTCCGTGAAATTCACGGCATTGTGCTCGAAATACAAAATGGTTCGAATTCACTACTCACAAAAAAATTGAATTTCAGATTTGCGACCTCAAATTGAATTTTAAGGAAGCCTCAATTGAAGACGTTCAAAAGCGTCAAGTTTAGAGCAGAAAAGATCAGTTTGAGACTTGAAAATCTCAAGTTAACTCTCAAAAAGTCAGAATTGAAACTTTCAACTCTCAACTTAAGATCTTTAAAATTTGAAAATATAAATAAAATATTTTTTTATGGTTAAAAATGAACCAAAACAAAAACATATTTTTTTAATCAATATTTTTTTTTTATTTCACAGGGATTCTCAAACCCTCAGTCTGTTCTTACAGTCTCCAAAGTTTTTTGTACATCTACGAATAATTACTCATAATTATTGGAATTCTAATACTATCAACATGTAATAACGGCTCTTCCTTAATTTATAACATTAATTTCTTTCAATTACATCTCTAAGTGAAAACATTTGATAAATTATAATATTGATACACATTCAGGCGTTTAATGGACTCAACTCAAGAGTCCCTTAATATTCTGTATGCTTAAATTTATTATAAATATCTCTCAGAACTAGTAGATTTTAAAGAAGAGTGATTACTAACTCCAACATATTCTGAGGGTTTCTGGTGCTTGCCATGATCGTCCAGATCTCAAACTGACCAACGATCAGACGTGAGTGGTTATTACATTGCTCCACTCCTTGTGTGCAACATTTTTTAATCCTAATCGATACAAAAAGAACAATTATTCTTCAGAACTTTTTTATACCAGCAATCATTTTGGGGAATCCCACGATTTTCTATTAATTTCGAATCCAAGACTTTTGAGTGGATTTCTCGATATAAAAGACTATCCATATTTGGCCGACCAGAGTTGTCCATATATACTAACAGAAAGAGTTACTTTCACAAGCCGAAATTTTTGTAAATCAACTATGATTTTGTTGGTAATTTTTGAGTTAACAAGATGTTCACGTTATTCAATCATCGATTCAATCGCCTACATCAATTGAATATATGTTAATGATTTTAAATTGGTGAAACTAATTTCTGGCTCTTGCTCTTCAGAGACATTCCACTGGTGTTTCCATTCTGCCCTTCCCTCCCTCTCGTTTATCGATCAAGATCTTCTTCCAGCCTCTTCTCCATACTATAGATGTTTCCCTTACCTCGTTCCTATTACCTTTTCCGGCCCTTCTGCCTTACTTTCTGCGGTCTTTCAAATTGTTTGAAGACAACACTAGGGAAAGGGAGGTGCAAGGAAAACTGCGGCTAACACCAGAAGATTGTTTAATACTGAAATCACAGGTATTAGAGATACAGGAATGCTCGGCGAAGGCTGGTGATAACGATACCGTCAGGGCAAATAGAAGTAGGACTTTGAAGGAGAGGAGTGAGGGCCCAGGATTGGAAAATCGCACGGGAACCCCATCTTCGCCGGGCAACTTGCGTTTAAGCAACTGCGACAGATTTACGAGATGATTGGCGGCCTGGCAAACGGGACAGAAGGAAGAATGAGATGCTAGTATAGTGGACCTGCAGAACTTGATCAGGAGGGAAGTAATCAGGAGAGATTGGTAAGGATAAATGTCAGAGCTGTGCAAAAAGAAGAGAAGTGGAGGAGCTAAGGCAGGCAGAAGAGCATGATAGACATTTACAGGTAACAGTGAGACATTCACAGGATGAGGCGGATGTGCTGACTGAAAGAGTAGGGGAATGGAAAGAAATAGCGGCAAGACATAACATTTGCGAACACGTGGAAGATACAAAGATCTGAGCAAGGGAATGAGGGAGAAGGATCACGGGAGCTAGGGAGAGAAACTAGACTCCATAGTGATTAAGCTGGAGGATGAGGAACTACTGCAGTAATTCAGGGCAATGAAGGTAACGTCAAGAAAGATTGGATCACTTCCTGTCGTCAAGTATCATAGATGAAGAATGGCGCAAGAGGAGGGAAAGGTGATAGCAGTAACAAACAGATACTGAAATGGAGAGCGGCTTGAGATGAAAAATTTTCTGAAAAACGGGGAAATAGGAGCGGGTAGAAAACTTGGGAGAGAGAGAGAGAGAGAGAGAGAGCGGAGGTCCCCTGGGCGAGATTAGTGGAAGTGACAAAGAGGGCCGCAACCGAGTCGGAGATGATTATGAGGGACAAACCCTTGAGTAGAGCGCAATGGGATAACGGAGAATATGCGAAAGGGAGCAGAGAGATATTGCGAGATTTAAAAAGGTTCAGGAAGAAGAGAGATTGGATCTTCAAGTTGAGAAATAACGAAGCCAAGAAGGCTCTAAAGAAAACTACGAGTAGGCTCATTAATGAATGGAGGAATCAGGACAAAGGAATGTAGCAGCGAGCTGATCGATGACAGATTAGTGGAAAGCCATGAACTGGGTTAAGAAAACAGAGACACAGGAGGAGGATATGCTATTAGATGAGGAATAACTGAATTATTCCAAAGGTCTACTAAAAGCGGAAAAAGAGAAACAGGGCGAACAAATTGTGGTAGCGGAGAAGCAGATCTGACAAGTTGACGTGACTTTGGCACTGTTAAACGAGAACGGAAGGGCAATAGGGAATACAGGAGAGGGTCGAGTGGATGGGATGCCAAGGGAGGAAGATGAAGAGTCTGGGGAAGCAGAGAAATCCAAGCTGGACAAAATTCCAACAGAATGGGAGATTCGGAGGGCAATATACAGGTTGAAGATGGGACCAGTGGTGAGAAAAGATGAGATAACAGCAGAGTTTTGGAAGAAATTACCGGTGGATGGAAGGGAGGAATTGATGGAGATTATTAAAGAGTTGTGGAAAAAAAACCAAATGATACACAGATGGAGGTTAGTAACGATTTTTTTTATTCATACGAGTGGAGAGAGTCAATTGAGAGAGTACAGAAGACGTATACCAAGGCCAGCATGGAACTAGCAAGGAATAAGCTAGACTACATTTGGAGAATGGAATCGGAGGATGCAGTGTGGAGGTATAGGCGTTCAGGCAGGCAGCGATAGTTCTGTTTGAAATGAGCAAGTCGGAGGTGCGCAGGTGGGCAAGGGAGTATCCACGAAAGTAATTAAAGGGAATGATGACTGGACAACCCTATGGTTGGGGAAAAGGGGTGCAGGAAATGTTTAGGCCGCTAAGGGATACTAAATTTGTGAAGCAGCTGTGGTTAGGAGACCCGGAAGAGTTTAAGATAGGGCGAATGGAGATATTAGAGATACTGAAGGACCAGGAAAGACAACAGGATTGACAAAGTATAGAAGTCGCAATATTGCGCTTACTACCACGAGGTACAGGAGAATAACGAAATTGCTGAATACTGGACGAACACGAGCCTGAAAGTGGATCAGAAAATTAATAGGTGAAATGGAGATGTTCTAATGCATTCATGGGAGGGACGGGCGGCTTGGGATGCATTCAACAGAAAACGATTAGGAGGTACGT
The DNA here is from genome assembly GCA_030522865.1 of Psyttalia lounsburyi. NCBI lineage: Eukaryota > Metazoa > Arthropoda > Insecta > Hymenoptera > Braconidae > Psyttalia > Psyttalia lounsburyi. Next base: position 45,372 of record JAPYZN010000141.1, read on the forward strand.
AGAGGGCTACACGGAATTGGTGAGAGGAGTGAACAGATAAGATGAGAGATGGTGAGGGGAATGGAGAAGAAGCAGTTGGAGATAGTGGAGAAGGTTAATCTAGATGCTTAAGGAGTCCCTTAGTGCTGCCTCCTTAATGGAGACAGCACTAAGAAAAATGGAGGAGCAAAATGAAGACCAGGCAGAGGAGAGGATAACCAAAGTTTCTAAATTAAAAGGACCGTGGGAAGTAGTACATAAAAGGTATAAAATTAAATAAATCACCGACTAATGGACACATATTGTTAAATATATATATATATTTTTTTTATCTACCTAAGTAAAGACGAGAGGAAAAGTTTGACGAAGGTTGAAAACAAACAAAGAAAGAACTTTTGTAACATCTAGGAATAAGTTAATTAAATTAAAATTGAATTGTTCTTTCTACCGCCGTATCTTTAATTATCCTGTTAAAACTGCTTCGACCAGAAGCTCAATTTTATAACAATATATATTCGTTCACGTACAAATTTTCTCGGGAGCTTTGTACATGTCACAGATGATCCTTTCGATGGGAATGATTCCAATGGTTCTCCTGAAGAAAAGCTCCTCAATTGCATGTGCCGAGACAGACCTCAGAGTTGGTAAGAGTAAAAGTAGTTTTCCAAATCTTAAAGCTCCAAGAGTAGGTCCAGAGTTGAATGATGCAGATAACCTTTCCCCAAGTGCCAATTGAGCACCATCTCGGAGTCTCGTGACTGTCACAGGATCCCTCAGTCTTCGTTCCATACTTGGTGACACAGATCCGTTGCTGCTTCGACTGCTGGGAACCAACTCACAGTCTAAACCAGCTTTGAAAAGAACGATTGCTCGTAGACAGGCGTACTCGTGGGCATCCAGATTCATGGAATGGAATCCAGCCAATGTTTCCCTAAATCTGGTGACCTCGATAGCGAGCGACAGGCCCCCTGGGCCTGGCCTGAGAAGAAATGCGGGGTCTAGGTTGGGTAGTATTTGCGCTGCTGAAAGAAGGAACAACTCTCTCCAGGAGGCTTCGAGCAGCGTCAGTTGGTCTTCCATTGTTAAGCCTGTACCTGAGGCCAAATCACGTGCCCAATGGACATTAAGGAATAGGAGACGGGCTGCTTGCTCGCAAACAGACTCCGCGTTTATTGAAGGGATAATTGGAATGGTTGGCATTCCGGTTATGCTTATTGGTACCTGAAAGGATAGATGGAAAACCTCGATTTTGTGGTTCATTTCCTGGATGAAGAATACATCGAGTTATCAAATTGACAAATTTGACCTTAGGTAAAATCGAAACAAAAAAAGACTAAACTAAAGTTTTGATTTCCAATAACTTTCCAGAATTCGACGAGAAGAACCGATCAAATTTTTCATTTGGGGCTCCGTCTGCATAGGCATAAAATTTACTAAAAAAAAACAAATGAGATTCTCTTACCTTACTCACAGCCATACTGTTGCAGTAAACTGGATGTGTTATGTGATGATGTGTCGGTGGTGGCGCAACCGATACCCTAGGCTCACTTGGTGGCTTGGGTAATGCAAGATCGAGGGCAGTAGCGGGTGGTGGTCCTATGCTGGTCATTATTTCGGGTTCTTTGAAGTACAGTGCCATTTGTCTGCGGAGTGTAGAGTTTCGTGGGCCTCGTTCATGCTGGACGGCTAGAGAAAAACAAAAGGTCTATCTTAATCTCCTTTGCCTAGAATCGAAACCGACGCAAAATATCTACCTAATTGTTTCCGTGTCGCTTCATCTTTCTCTGCCTCTCTCCATTAATTTAGAAAAAGTGACTCACCATCTTTGTTCATCCCAGCCTGTATGCACTTGGCTAGTCTGCAAGCCCTGCATTGATTCCTGTGTGTCTTGTCCACCATACATCCCCCTTCGGATTTGGCCTTACAGACATACTGTCGATTTCTCCTGATGGAGCGTTTGAAGAATCCAGCACAACCATCACAAGCGAAGATCCCGTAGTGTTTACCCGAGGAATGATCCCGGCATACCTTGCAGGGAATGTCATACAGGATACGACCTAAAACAGAACAATGGAGATTCCTTTAGCACCTGGTCCTTCGTCACCTCGCTGAAGTATTTAACCATCTTGCCGTCTTGACGGCGAAAGTTGCCCCCGATAGTTCCCGTCTCAACTTTTTATTTTCTAATTTCTTGTTATTCGAGTCCTCCAACTACTGGGGGAAGGAGGGGATCAGGTAAGTTGGGAGACAACGGGGCCTTTTCAACCAGTGAATGAGAAAGCATTTAGTCCAGGTCCTCACTAAATACTCGTTTAAAAGAGCATAAAGGAGACCTTGGATTGATTGGTAGATCGTGATACGATGGAGTGTCGTGTTTCTGCGTTGCTCACTTGAAAATGTTTTTTGTGAATAACGCGGGGCAAGCAGCCACATCCGGTCCATTCAGTAGTTTTACCCCACCTCATTCAGGAGGGCAACTCAATGGATGCGAGGGTGGAGCACTGGAGTCTTCTTTTATGGTGAGGGAACAAAATATATGTATGTTTGAGGGATTGGCGCGGGGATGAAGAGATCCTTGGATTTTAACAGGACCTTTCGCCTTACTGACGACAGGTATTGGGATACTACTAACTCGGCGACAAATCGATGGGTATTCAGATGGGATGGGGTGTCATTCAACTGTGATTCCGTGTTTTCTCTAAACGGGTTTTTCTACTCAAAATAAATGTGACTATTCAATAGGCATCTTTTTGGAGGAGATGATGGCCCGGGGAAATGGTTTTCCAGAGTCTTATTTTGGGAACATTAAGAGGAAATGATTTAGAAGGATAAAATATAGAACTTCTGAATGATAATTATCCTATCCTATAGTTTATGAGTAGTATTCAAATTTTTTTTTAAATATAAAGATTAGATGAAATTGTATTACAGAGTTGACTCGTTTGAGCACATTTCATGGATTTCGGTTGCTATAATTTTTTTTTCCACAACCTGTTGAGCCCCAGACGCGCTGGCGTCATTTTTTTTGTACGAAAGGTACAAGTTGGAGGAAAAGCTGGAGCTAGGCCCTTTCCCGATAAATAAATAATCAAGTTCACTTGAAGGGCGGTAAAAGCGCATTCACATATGCACTCGCTGAATGATAGGGTAGCGAAATGTATAAGCTCTTACTTCATCGAAGGTCTCTCCAGTTTTCTGCATAATGCAGAAAATAAAGAACTGTCTTTTCATCGAGCTTCGTCGCAACTCGACACACGCAACTCAAATGACTACTACCACTGGGATATTAAGTGTACAGTGAAAGGGAGGAAAAAAAGAGGGAAAAAGTGAGAGAAATGGCAGAACGGGCGTACTCGATAACTTATCCCACTTGAATTTTTTATTACCAAAGTTAAAGGCTGTATTTTAGCCCAGCGTTCGACTCTCCCCCAGCCGAATAAGGCCTTTTTTTCCCCGGAGTTGCGCGACAGTGGAGAGCTCATTAATTATTTTCGACCATTTTTTCACAAAAGTTTCCAAACTGGAGTCCATATGTTCAACGCTAAATTTCTCTATTTTTTACGTCAGGCAGAGAAGGTGAAATTAAATACGGAAATTATCCGTCGCGTGTACTCAGGGATAACTTTTAACTTAAATTTTGGCTTTACACAGTAAGAATAAACTTGGAAATTGTTTTGAGCAGAACAGACGGGAATACCATGTGAAATTATTTTTGATATCTTCATTTTTGGAGATGACAATGGAATGGATGATCAATATTTTTAGGGGGTGCGTACAGATTTTACTCTGGATTTATACAAATTTTCGTAAAAAATCTATCGAAAATGACCGTATTTTGAGCACAAAGAAATTACTATTGCTTGAGATTCGAAACTGTGGCACAAGTTATATCTAAATAACGATCAATAGAATATCCGCTAGGAAGCAAATGGCTAATTGCAGAATTATCGATCGTAGAATATCCAATAATTGGCTTGTCTGTATCTAAGTTATTGCTCGGTGTGCTTGAGTTTTAATAAAAGTTATTCTCCCTCTATTTTTTCAATTCTTAATTTTCCTTCATTAAACCTGAAAAAATAGAGTTCATTATCAAAAAATGAGTTATGAACACTATTAGTATGTAATAAAACGTCAAAAATAAGAATCTTAATTATGAACAATGGAAGAATTAAAAAAGTTATTCGTGAGTTTTCTTCGATTGAAACCCAATAATTACTCAAAGATTTACGATAGTGTAACGAGTCGAGGCAGTTTCACAGTCCATTAACGCCGATGGGAAGGTGTCGAACAGTTACACAGTGCATGGGAATTCGCCGTCATGTGTTTGCGACACACGTGATGATGGGCATTGGTGAGGGCTCTTCGATTAGCCGAAAGTGGGAGGCGAGGGAGGAGAAAGGGGAAATGACATGCACCGTCATCTGCTCGGGTGCGTCGTTAGGATCCCCGTACAACCGCATCATTCGCAGTGTTATGGAGAGGGGTCACGAAGCCGGCGCCTCATTCACCCCAACGCAATGAATCAACTCAATAATTTCAAGTTTCGTGCGTATTCTTTTTTGTTTTCACTCGGCTATGTGTTTTTTCTGTAAAATCACTGATTGACGACCAAATGACGCGGCTAAAGAGGCCCCCTCACTCACGAGCCAACCTGCTAATAATGATGTGATTCGTTCAGCAACATCTGCCGTTATTTTCACATGAATTCGGAAGTTTAAATGCCAACTGCCATTTATTTCACACGTTGGTATTTTATTCATGAGAATTCTCTACTCCCGATCGCAACTTATGGTACTTAATTATTTGTCTCGTGTTTTAATAGTTTTTTGACTTATTGACGACAATTAAATATTTTTTAACGAAAAATACTTATGTATTATTCTTTAAATAACTAGTTCTCATTGGCTGATTTTTATAGAATTTTCTACTGCCTTGGTAAAATGATAAATCATTACCGCGAGTTATAACAAATGTTTTCTGATTTTCCTTCGACAAATTCGAATCCTACGACGAATAAAAATGTCATTCATTCAAACAAATCTATTATTGCATCGACAAATAATGGCGGCGTAATCTTCGGGATTTTTTTTGTTGATTTTTTTGGTTCCGCCTATCTTTAGCGTGTCCTGAAGAATCTTCCCCGATTTGCCGAAGAGAACAATACAACCGCGCTGATTGAAAATATGGCGAGACACAGGTAGTTGCGGCGACAAGTGGGGGTGCATTAGTAAACGCGTCGGGAATTTATGATGCTGCGGTTACCGCGCTAACGAGTGCCGCAAATTATGTGTTTTATTGTTTATATATTTGATACGCGGGCTTCATCGCTACCGTTGGATTTAGGGATGTGTGAGATTTGATGATAATTCTTGTTTTAAAAGTCATATGTAATCCTGGGAAACGAATGTTGTCTCGACGATCTTTCAGTTGGAGTCGAATCACTTGTGATTGCAAAATTTTATTTTTTAATGTTTTTATAATACGCGGAAAAATGAATTTCAAAAAATTCGTAATTGGTGATTTTCTTGGACTTTGTGATCAAATTAATTTTCTGATCGCTGTCCGTAAAACAGCATTTAACAGATACGAAGTGTGCGAAGTGATATAATAAAAAATGATTTTCCTCATTTGGACAAAAAAAACTTTTTTTTGACTGACTTTTTTGTCAACTAATTTTAGATAACATTGGGAGACAATAAAAAATTCTGATTAATGCAATTTTTTTCGAGGAGAGTATTGTAGATCACATTTGTCCGAAAATACTTTTATCAAATAATTTTTTCCATTTCTGGGCATGGTAATTGCAATCTAGTTGAGCTTCGCTCGGTTCGCTTATCAGGTCGACTGAAAAAGCTATACAAACGATTCTAAAGATTCTCGGAAAGGTTTTTCTGGCCAAGTAATGAAGCTAATTTCATAGTAATGGTGAAACGATTTAATTCGCTTATGATAAATGGTCAGTTTTTTGTGAATAGTTCAAAAATTTAAAGTAATAGCAAAATTTTTGGCATAACATTTTTGATATCTCGAATCAAGAGCTATAAAAAATGATGCACAAAAAGTTATCTATCTCCTCCAGATTTGCAGATGTTTCTTAACAGCTGAGTGGATTTATTAAATCGTTCTACATCGTTGTGATAGAATTTGTTTACATTAGAAAAACAAAATTATCGTATGCTATCCCAGTTTTCAGTGATTGGTAAAATCAGTCCGTTTTGCGGGGTTCATCTGGAATTGTCCTTTCATGTGAAGATCCTGGGGCCAAGATGAACCGTTTCCAATCATCAATATCAGGTTATCATCTCTATAATAACATGGAAATCAAATATCCTTTTCCATAATTTCACATTTCACATTAGAAAGGATCCAACTGTCCCCAGCCTCTTCTTCGTCCAGGATGATTCCAACATTGTTAAAGTAATAAAATGCAATGAAACTAAAAAAACTTTTCACAAAATTACGTGATCATTAACAAAAAATTTCCCACACTCCACAAATGTTCAATCAATTTCTGGATACATTTTCAACAGAAAATTATTGACTTCCGGTGCAACTTCCAATTGCCAACTTCATGAGACACACATTAATTATTAAAAAAACTTACTCGACGATGGCTGCATTTTGGTTTGTGTGCTAGGTAAATGGCTCAAGTTTTCTTGACTCTGCATATTTCATCCAACGAAGCATATAAATGTCTTTTACGTCAATTTCCACAAGTTCACAATGTTCAATTTCAACAAATAAACAACCAAAACATCACAAAACTGTCCCTATTGTTCGTGTAAATCCAATTAGCAATTTCCAAAACATAACAACAAAATTCTGCACCAGGAAGAATATATTCACGTTCTTGATTCCACCGTAACTCAATGGTTTGTGACTGACAGTCATCGGCAGACGAGAGTTTTCGATGGTTCAGTGTATATGCGGTTTTGAGGGTGAGCAAACCTAGCGATTGGTCGAGGAATTCCCTACCCCACGAGGGGCGTCACCAAAAAGGACAGTAGGTGCCTCCCTCTGTAACACAGGTCCACTTCGAGGGGTTGATCAACAGCGGAACCCTAGATCACATTCTACCTCGCCTTATTCGTTCTCTTCGTCGAACTGATGGAACTGGGGATGCAATGTCGCATTCATCAACCCCATTCATCTGCGTGTAGGGACGCACGAGAACGAAGGCACTTTCCATCGGATCTCCCCCTCTCTTGGCCACTCGCGAACTTATCTGGAGCCCTCTTATAGCACGCCATCGTCCCATCGGGGGTCATTCGACTGCAACCCTTTAGGAGTTTTTTTCGAAGAGTAAAACAAGCGCACCCGAATTTGCTGGTGGTTTATGCATAATATTTATTTGTTTATTACAAACTGAGTTTATATTGTTTTATTTGAACATGAGAAATAAATTGATAAATGATTCTTTTTTATGTAATTTTTTAAAAATTTAAACCTATCTATATTTTTTTATTTCCATAATCAAAAAATATACTTCTTGTTATGAATATCTTTTCGAAATTACGATTAAAAAATGGTAAAGACAATATTTTTAAAACAATAGAAACTTAAAATAAAAATCAAATTCAAACATTGAAATCAATGTATTAGAAGTACAAATTTGTGAAAAATCGTTTTAGCTCACAATTACGGTTTTGACAGGTAATTTTTAATCAAGTATTTCCTCCTTGCAACGATATCGTTCGAGAATTAATTGGTGAAATTTTGTGTGAACGTTCATGGTCAATTAATTTGAAAAGTGGAAATTGGGCGAGGTCGGCATATTCTGGTGAATATTTGGTATTTTAGTAATAATTTTTCCTGGAGTTCTAGAATTCCTGAGATCTTTCTCTCACAAGAATTTTCCCATTAATGTTTGGTTTATTGATGAAGGATTGCAACAATTCAATTCGTAAAATTCGTTATGCATAATTTATTGAATAAATCACTTCTATTTATAAATACTCGAACTATATTGTTGAGCTGAAAAAACATTAGGGATAAGAATCAGGAATCATCCCCCAAATGTTCAGGTACAAAAACACGATCACAGAATCCCCCGAGGTGAATTGAATAGAAAGGGCATGCATGCGTCGAGTGAAGAATACAATGAGAGTACATATTCGCGACGAGGGCAGATGCGCCTTCGGTCTATTACACGTACTCTATTTTTTTTAGGTCTCACTGACTCCCTGACTCCATCTTGAATTATCTGATGCTTAATCCCCCTTCTCATAAAAGTGAAGGCTCGATGAAAGGGTGAGACAGTGAGAATCAGTGATACCAGATGATAATCATTGAATAGGTACAACTAATTTGCTATAGTAAATCCGCATACTCCGGTTGTACTATAGTACAACCGGAATATGTGGAATTAACCAGATCAATAGCATCTTCCGAACGTCAAATCTCTAATACATAATTATTTTCTAATTATCTAATAATTATTTAACAAATTACGTGCGGGATTGGAGTTCCTGAATTTGTTTTTGATAAAGAAATTGACTCTCAATGGAAGCAATAATACGGAAATTCTATTTTTTTGTCAATTGAAGGAATCCTTTTCGAAAATTTGTATAGAAAGTAATAATTTTTTACATTTGAAATTTTGTATGAAAACATCGGTACCGCGTTGTTTAAAAAACCTTTAAAATACCAAAATGTTTTTTTAAATTCACGTGAAAGCCCGGGAATTTGTTCACAAACCATAAAAGATTCCAAAATTTGATCGCCACTCAGAATTGAATTTTCACATATCCACCGCCGAATCTCAATATGTCAGATAGTGAATATAAAAAGAACGAAGGTATGCCCGAGAATAATAGAAATCTGTCCGTGTCTCAATAATAGACATATTCCCATCCACAACTCTGTGCCTTGGGTGGCGATCAAGTCTAGAACGAGGGAAAAAACTTCTTGAAAAAGGAGAATAAGAAGAAAGCGCCCATTGAACGGGAGAATTCGATCCTCGGGTTTGGCGTATGCTCATCCAACCATAGGTAGTTTTTGGCTTTGGTGCAATATGTCGGCGAGATTATCCACGCAACTATCTAACGAAAATCTCCCTCAACAAAAGCGAAATAGACGCACTACATTATGTACTATATAATTGGTGAAAAAAAAACGTACGGGACGGGGCTCTTTCCTCTGATGCGCCTGGTGTCCGCCGAAAACTGCCAAAGAGAGTCGAGTCGCTTTGTCAAGAAGGCAAACTGACGGCTAAACGCCTGGTAATGGGGGCCAAATCAAAATATGTGTTGGATTTGTACTCGAGGATTCAATAGAATTTTTCGGCTGTAGTCCCCCCACTGATTTTATTATACGGGGAGTTTTGTTTTTTCAGGGGACCAAGACTCGGTTTAAACATTTAAACAATATTTCCACTAGTTTTAACGAAAATCGTCAATGATTTGGTCCTTCTCTTTACACTTATATCTCAGATTTAATTTTTTTAGTTTTAAATCTGTCAGTTAATATTTTTTTGCATATTATTATTTTTTCTTCTCGAATAATTCAATAACTCTTTTTTTTTTTATTGAAAATTGATTAACAAGCTTCTTCAGACAATTCATCAATTTTCGATTGACAATAATTGTTGATTGAGAATGACTAAATATGGAATCTGCTCTTGTCAGCCATTAGAAAATGTTATCATGTATACCATGTAAAGTAGAAAAGAATGGATAAGTCAGACTTTGAGGGATGACATAGTCTGATACAGACATTGAAGAAGAAATTCTATTCATTATTTAAAAAAATATGAAAAGTAGAAATGGAAGTGGAAGTTTTGAAGATTTCAGTCAATAATTAAAAAATTAAGCTACTAATTATCAAATGCGATATTCCTAAATGCGAGCACAAGATTTCTTGTTTATTTTTTTTCAAGAAATCTCGATTACGCAGATTAACAGAGATAAACAATCAATGGAATCGACCACAATAGCATTAGGGAATAATTACTATTCGACCAATCTCTTAAATACGAAAAAACCAGCCATTTTAGCTAAAAAGTAAAGCAGCAACGATCTCCGCTGGTCCTATCGTTATCGCGACCATCTCTAACGTACAAAAGCGTTACCGATAATAGGGTCAAGCCCTGATAATCGGCAGCAAAGCCAGTTTAGGCACCAAGTCCCCTTTCAGCGACACCAATATTGTCGTTAATTCGGATTTTAACTTACGTACCTCGTGCCCACGCTTGCCTCTTATATAAAGCAGAGGTTGAGATCAACGGGTGGTCCAGAAACACTTTTCTTGCTTCTCCTCTTTCTTTTTTTCGTCTTATTTTTTTTTTCTTCTTGTGCTTAGCTTTTCGGAAATATTTAAATCCAAAAACTGCAGTTTCCGTTTCAGGTAGACAGGATCGTCTTATGTCGCCGCTATCTCCGCTGTTGATCTTCGATACATCTGTGTATACCTTTTTTTCAAAACATCGGGAAGAGACCGAGATTTGTGGAAAATGAGGGATAAGGGGGGGGGGGGGCTGCAAGAGTCTGTGAATGTTTGGCGCTTCTTTTACTGGTATAACGCGTAATTTAATGACCCCGGTGAGGAGTTGATGCAATTGTACGCCACTTACTTATTGAGTCTCCGAAAGCACGTTAGACCTGTTACACTGAAAAAAAAAATTATTTCTGTCAAGTCAATTTTGTTACGAGTAGAAAATTTACATAATTAAGAAGAGAAAATCATGGCTTCTCGTGCCAAGGACGATACGGAGATTGGCGATAGGATAATTGTGCTACATTTAAATTTTAAATGAATTCTGTCAATGATAATCAACATTGAAAATTATTACGAATTATTTTACGTAATAAAATCATTAATTGGACAAAAATGAAACATCTTTGAATACGCTTATCTCAGGAAAAGAGCAACATGATCATTCTACTCTAGACGACACCTCTGATTGTTAGACCTCTGCTGGAATCCTTTGAAGATGATTAAACTGAAGAATTTGATAATAAGCATGATTTTCTCCTCTCAATAATCCCAAGTTTCTACTCGTAAGAAAATTTACTTGACAGAAATGAATTTTTTTCTCGGTGTAATTATGCGAAAAAAAGGTAAATAAGTACGAAGATAAATTTTAGAGCGAGTTGCACTATTTTTTCAATGTCATTTTTAATAGAAAATTGTGGCAAATTTTTCTCAATTTTGAGCTGGCGTTAAAAACTGTAAGCAAAGACGATGATCGAATTTTCTTGTTTTCTTATATGAATTTGCTAATTAACTAGAAAATTAACTTTATCCACGAAAATCTCAACTTAAAACTCTCAAAGATGTCAACAGTATCCGAAAAACTAAAAATTCATAAACCGATTTCACCTCCCTTACCTACTTTACGGGAAAGGTGGAAGGCCTATTAACAGTTTGCCTGAACTTTTATGGGCTGGCCGTCAAGTGTTAGTAAGTAATGGTACTCAAGTAGAATGACGAGCAGACTGTCCCACCCTCCCTAATTTAATCTCATAATATACAAAAGGAATACTTACATTGTGGCAGATAATTAATACAATAAAAGTGAAATTTTCGGCACACTGCGCGTGCCGCAACCCACTGTCCGGCACTTTATGATGAAAGAAGGTTTTTGGCTCGTGGGATTATATCACTTCTCAAAAACACTTTTTTTCACTTGTTACGAATTATATTGTTATTGAATTGCACAGCCGTAAAGTCACCATTAGTCTCTTTTGTTCTACACGAAAGACGAATTAATAATTTCTTTTTTATAACTTTACTACACTGCACTGACTCACTAACTGTTCTACACTATTTATTTTTCAACTATATTTTTTTAATTGATTATACCACATCGTTCATATATAATATACTATATTATGTGTTTATTTTTTTATGTAAACATCATAAATACCTTTTGTACAAAGTCGAATAACAAAGGCGTAAATAACGATGGAATACTCACTTTCATTCAACTTTGAAAATATCCCTCAAACTCCTATGCAAATGTAGTAACAGCAAACTTCCACGAACGAAATAAATAATTTCTTTCGCGTAAAAAAAAAACGATTGAACGAGGTTTTTAAATGTTTAAATACCCATTAGAATTGCTAATACTCTTAAAGATCCCTGTGAAGATGTCCAATTACTACAGGTCCATCGCCGAAAAATATTCACTACAGAATTTACATCAAATCGATGGAGCTATAACGACATGAAGTGTGAATACCCGATCGATCGCAGGTAGCAAAAAAAATTGAGACACCAATTGATTTACCCTCCGAGCAGTTGAGCCAAAAAGGGGCAACTCCTTCCGCCTCCCATTGTCATCGCTAATCGGTGGGAGAGATCTTGCAAAATTGGGTTGACATTTCTGTTCTAGAGGGCCTTTCCATTTTGGGACCACTGGAGCGGGTATAGGGTGCCACGGAGAAGAACAAGTCGCCGTAATCCCGTGGTTATCATACGCTTGGCTTGATCTGTACTATGGGGATATTCGTCGTCTGCGTCAAGGTGACCCCTAATAGAAGCATTTTTGGTAGAGATTTTTACGGGGAAAAGGGGGGCGGGCTTGTAATGCAAACGGAGAGTTCGAGCTCCACCGCGGGAGACGATACTTTCGTGGAGTTGAAGGATGGTAATGGAGGATAAGCCCAGGTGACTCTATTTTTTGGGGACTGACCTTTACACAAGCAGCACCTGTGCATTTACTTTTTTTATTTGCTTCCTTTTTTTCTCCGATTATTTATAATTTTTATATTTTTGGGTATCTACAGTACTTAGTGATTGAGAAGGGTACAACATCGAACAGTGTTTAACTTTTTTTTGTAATTTGTCGCGAGCTTATTCTGAAGAATCGCAAGATTTTGTAGGTGATAATTTAGTTTGGAGGTAACAACGATTCTTATGGAAAAGGGGGTTTAAAAAATCGATAGAAGAAAAATACGGCATTGGGAGAATATTGAGCGACTGTCAAAGAAAAAAGGGGATAAGAATGAAAAGTAGTATATTAAGCAATAAGTGCGGTAAGTAGACGATTTTGCACGCACGCGAGAGAGGCTACGAGCCGAAGGTAACCGCGTCCTCTGCACGAGTGTATAATCATCAAGACAGCACGAGTTGCTTAAACTATTTTATGTTACAAGTGGCATATGCGGGACTGCATTGCTTTATTAATCTATTAAATTCATGACTTTTTTAGAGCACATGAATTAAGTATTTATTTAAATTAACAAAGCTAAACAAACCTCTTAAACTAAACACAGTTTTCAAACATTCGAACAAAACACCGTTATTGTATAATATTACATCCTTTAGTTATCATTTTCTCCAAAATAGATTGATAGATTTGGGCAGTTTGTAAAATAAAAATTAAGATTTTTAGCTCGATTGATGTTTAGTAGATTGGTTCCTTTAGATTTTGAAAAATGGATTTTGTTTGCAAGATTTGTTTAGTTTTATTAGTGTCATTAAATTCATTTATTTATGCACTCCAAAAAAGTTATTAATTAAATAGATTAATCAAATAATTTAAATAGATTAATCAAATAATACAATCACGCTTTCGTAACATAAAATAGTACAAACAATTCGTACTGTCTTGACAATAATACATTCGCGCAGAGGGCAAATCGATGATGGGAAACGGATTCATTGAGTTCCCGCCCGATATCTTCCATTATTTGTAATTAACTGTTTTTCCTTAGGTTGTAACCACTGAAACTTACGCCATTTATGACTGCATTGAAACTGTGACGATTACAGAACCTTCTTATATCTTCGAGTACCCCCTCCTCACGCAATTTTCATTTGTGACTTGCCCCCCACTCCTAAAATTAAAGGAAAAAGGTATGTTGACTCCAGTATAGACGGCGCACTGATAGGTCACCTGTAAGCAAGTTCCGGAGATTGAAACTGAAGATTATTCTACAGTAGTGATATATATACATTTTTATGCCATAGGTGCCCGTAATCACGCGATTCTAACCTCGTTTCACTCGGTTAAATCGCGAATTACGGGCACAATGACATAAAATATCGTATG
>JAPYZN010000142.1:0-47645 GCA_030522865.1 Psyttalia lounsburyi
AATACCGCCCATATACTCTCGACGACAATACAAATGAACAGGGTAATATAAACACTGAGGAGGTCGATGGCACGTGCCCATTTAATTCCCCGAATTTCGGGTAACTTCCTTGGACTTTATAATTGCCTGATACCTCTAGTTCAAACGGAGTTATTAATTTCACGATAAATGTGCATTTATTCAGTTATTTATTTAATCTCAAACAATAATAATAATAACAATTATATTATATATTCCTATGTAACAAGAGAGAGGCATTGGGAGTCTCGAATGAGCACTCGAATCGCACACGACTGAACACTCGAATGCTAATCGATTTCATGAAAGTCGAATCGAAGGCTCTGGAAGTCGAACTCGACGGGAAACGGGCGCGAAATTCAAATATTCTTTTTTCAAAATTGAAAAGAAATATAACTAAATGACTCCGCACGCATATTAAAATTAATGTTCATTGCGCGGATTATAAATCCACTAGATAAATTTGATACTTGAAGGGATGAGGTGTGTGTGATGTTGAAATTCACCCACTGAAGGAGTGACAGGGGTTGCATATTTTTTTGGATGGTTTTGGAAATGGTTGAAGCGGGAGACTTGAAAATTTCTACAGAGGCTTCATATTCGAAACGAACAAAACCAAATGTTTGCTGTAATTGACTGAGTGATAACCTAATAAAAATGCATAATGATTTAATTTATCTTGACATATAATAAGAATGATCCAAAGAAATTCATTAATGGAGTAATGCTACTGAAAAAATAGTGAAAAGAAAATAACAAAAAAAGCATCAACGTAGCGGCCGCAACGGTGCTAGTACAATAATAATTGAGGCACGTCGATTCCCTAAATGCCTTCCCTCCAGATAAAGAAATACAAATCAATATCCCATGCTGCCTGTAGCGCAAGTGGCCGCATAGTTCTGTACTGAAGCTTGCGGCGTTTTGCGGCGGCGTCCTCTGGGAGCTTTACAGCTGTTCCGTTTCATCGGCGTTCGGGGCTGATGTGAATAATCAGTCTAATGTACTCACACTAAATAAATAATCAGGTGATTCAGTCATGATGTGCATTAGATTCACTACGTCGAGGTGTCCTGGGGTGACGTTGTGAGATGATGTCGATGAATGGGGGAAAATGTCAAGGTGCTTTGACAATGGCCTACCCTGAGGTCGACGTTGCTGACGTGTTTTGGTGAATATTGTGAATTGGTTGGTCTTTTGGCGGTTGAGCCAGTGCTTTTGGCAATCATCGGGTGATGATTATGGGCTTTTGAATTCTATCGACGACCTCGTCTGCTCGCAATCTGTCAAGATGTTCGAGGGGGCGGTGGCAGCCTTTCTCAATCGTCTCCTTGGGAGATACGTGGAAGACCTTGATACGGAACAGTTTAATGTAGGAATATTCTCTGGTGATACGTACCTGACGGATCTCAAGCTGAAACCAGAGGCTTTGGTGAGTGAATAGATTTTATTTTCTTGAGAGACAGAAGGGAATTGATTTTAATTAGACATATGCAGAGATTGTCAACGAGAATTCCCCCAAATTTTGGGCCATCCCCGAGATTTATGCCTGGGGGATATAATAAAATTAATTTGCTCAGAGATTGAAGAGAATAAATCACTTTCGTTTCACAAGATCAATTGTCGAGGTCGGGGAGCTTCAGGGTTTTTTACCCTGACGTGAGAGCTCATTTAGCCAATTTTATTTATTCAATCGCGAGGTATTTCAACTCGACGAACGCCTACTCCGTCGGCGAAGAGATGATTCCTTCGTTGACTATTCCGTTATGTCAATGATTAATCATGAGAAAAAAGCCCAGGCGGATTTTTCCTCGGGAATTCAATCCCTGGAATAATTTCAAGGTGAACATCCACACCTGAAGGCACTCCTTGAACTCGTGACGTTTGTATTCATATATTTTATTCAATTTTGAGGAGGAGAATGTCGGACGACATTTTGTTATCGCAGAAGATTCAGCTTTCCACAATCCACCCACCGCGAATAATTATATACTTCACCATCAACAAATACCTGCACACGAATATATATCGTTGATTGTTTGCTTGCAGTATCAGCTTGGGTTACCAATTAGAATAGAAATTGGTATTGTTGGAAAAGTATCGTTGAAGATACCATGGGCTGGTCTATTTTCTCAACCTATTATTCTAAACATAGAGGTAAATATCAATTGTTTACCAACAAATACCCTCCGGAACAATAACAATGCACTCCATTATTGATTTTATTTTCCCTCCCAAGAAGGATTCCTCTAATAACCAAACAAAAGCCTTCTGTCCAGCAGTGGAGAATACTTTACAATAATAATCACCTGCTTTTCAATCTCCCATAAACTTGACATGAATTGTTCATGAAATACATTTTGCAAACAAAAAAATTGTTAACAGCTGTTCCGAGGGTTTTCCCTAAACTTCCATGGAGAAGGTCAACCTGTAAATTTGTAAAGTTCTCCCTCCTTCCTTACAATCCCCCCTAACCTTCTTGGGGGAATAACTCCCCGGCCCTCCCCACTAACTCATCGGCAAACTTCCAGGACATCTACATCGTAGCAGTGCCAGCAATGTCCGGCAACTGCGACGAGGTAGTACAAAAGCGTTTAATGCGGGCAACAAAGCGCAAGCTCCTGGAGGACCTAGAAGGCGATGGTCTCCTGCACTCGGGTCTGCCGTCGGGCCTCCTCGACAGCCTGATGGGCTGCCTAATAAAGAATTTCCAGATAACCGTGACAAACGTTCACATAAGATACGAGGAGAAGTTCTCCTGCAGCTCGAGCATAGCATGCGGTCTTTGTGTCCAATCGTTCTCGATAGCAACGACAAACAACAAGTGGAAGCCTGGAGTAACCCCGCCGAACTCGATGTCTATCTACCAGCTGATCCGGGTCGAATCCCTCTCGTTTTACCTGAATGCCAACGGGAGTCCCTCCTTGGAGTTCTACCCGAGCACTTGGGACTTCCAGAATCTGGTGGAGTGGAAGGCAATAATGCACAGATCGTTGCGAACCTTCTCCATCAACAGCGAGGACTTTGAATTCCTCATCAAGCCGTTCACGACGAAGATCAAGGTAATTGTCAATCAGAATAATACGGGTCAACCGTCGCGAATGCTAGTGGATATTGTCCTGCAAGATGTCGCGATGCAGCTGTCGGAGAGCCAGTTCTCTAGCTTCTGCAAGCTGTGGAGATCGCTGCAGCAGGGGCCAGTCGAGCGTAACCGATTGATCCAACGCTCCCACCCGACGTGCCTGATCAAGGAGGACGCTCGCACCTGGTGGAGGTACAGCCTGACAGCTGTCCTAGAGCAGAACATCCGGCCGTACAGTTGGGAGTACATAAAAAATCATCGGAATAACTACAAGAAGTACAAGGAGACCTTCATGCAAACTCTCATTCGGCCCAATGACACGGAATTAAAGCTCGACCTGCAAAAATACGAGGACTGCTTGACCATCTTGAACATCATAATTGCCCGAGAGGAGGGGAAGATCGAGCTGAAGAAGAGAGAGCCAGACTGCGTGACCGTGGAGACACTCAACTCGAATATCAAGCTATTGGTGAATCTTGAGCGGCTGCAGGAGCTCTCCGGGGTCCCCATCAGTCCCAAATCCCTGAAGAATCACTGCGAGGAGCTGGCCAAGCTCAAGCTCGATCCAATGCCCAAGTTTATAGAGAGGAAGTATAATTTCACTCTGGCCAACTGGTCGTTGAGTCTTCTCACCAATGACTCCAGCTGCCGGGAACGCGAGATCCTTGTCGTGACGATGGGACAATTTCTCATGAGTGTTGAGACTCGGCCGCAGCTGTCGGCTTTCAAGATCTCGGCGCGGGCGGAGAGTCTCGTGATTGAGGGAGCCTCCTCAGTTGAGAATGATCTAGTTCCTCTAGTGACAGCTGACAATATTCTCACGGGGAATACAGCCTCCAATTTTCTTGCCATTGACTTCGAGAGGAATCCCAAGGACAATGACTTCAATTATGATATCAATGTGAGACTTGAGGCCTTCGAGGTGACCTATCACGACTTTGCAATCAAGGAGATCATCAATTACTTCAAGCGCAACAAGTCCAATGTCAATCATCTCATGTGGAGCATGCACAAGGCGTATGGTAGAACACGAGAGGGACTTTTGGGAATTGTTGGCTCGATAATAACAAGAAGACTTCGTGTGAACTTGAAGCTGGACATCAAAGGTCCGTACGTTGTCTTCCCCGATGGTGGATCCCTCCATCATCCCCTCTGTGGCAACATTATCCTCTTTGATCTCGGTCGGCTGACCCTCAAGACCGAGCTCCAGGCTGCTGAGGTCCAATTGGAGGACGCAACATTGATGGAACTCGAGGAACTCCTCTACGACAGAATCCACATTGTCTTATCAGACAGCCAAGTACTGATCTGCCACTCTGGTGACGACTGGCGAGAGTCACGAAACCTCAAGGACTCGGAATTCCACATTGTCCCGAAGATTCAGGCGAATGTGACAATCTCCTTCAGCATCAAACCTGACTATCGACTCCTGCCGAAATTGAAGCTCAACATTTCCGTTTCAACAGTCAAGCTGAATGTCTCCAAGCACAAGCTTGTATGCCTGAACGACTTCATGACACAGGTCTCCATCCCCCATCCTCGGGATCTCGAGCAATTCCGAAGGAGTCTTCTGAAGGTGAAGGAGGAGACCAGCGAGTGTCTCGTGATGTCGTCCAGGGAGCTTACGAAAATCCGGACAATTGTAGCGCTCGCTTCCTTCGTGATAATCCGCCAGAAGTCGGATTACGCGATCAACGGAATAGACTCAGCCCTGATAACCGAATCCGAGAGGAGCATTGTCTCCTCATCGGAATTCAGCGAAGAGGACTTGGAGCAGTGGATGAGGTCGGTGAACCTGGCTGGCTTCGATGACAACATTTCCCCTCATAACAATGTCAATATGCTTCTGAGGATCATGATAGGAGAGCTATCGGTGCACGCGAGCTACTCGAGCCCGCTCAATACTCCGGACAACTCGAACTGTAAGAATCGGGACAAGCCATACCTCATTCTTCGTCTCTGCACAATTTGGCTGGAGTCTGCGCTGATGGAGTACGGCCCGGCCTTCCAGTTTGGCATCGGAACAATTGTCCTCGCTGACAAGACCAATGCCGGCATCACGGGCTCCTACCTGGAGCTCATCTCAGGCGATGGAAGCTACGACGTCGTTGGTGTATCCTATAGAAAGGTCAAGGCCAATTGTCCGGACTTCAAGTCTCATTTCAAGAGTATCGAGCAGTCTCTGGTGATCAACACCAGAAACATCAATGTCGTATTCCACAAGCAGGCGTTCGTCAAGCTCAGTGACTACCTTGAGGACCTGATGCACATTCCGTACTCCTACAATGCGGGGAAGATTCCGAGTTTGGTGGAGGTTGTCAAGTACCTCCGAGGACTCTTCAAGAAGCGGGAGATGGATCCTCCGGTGCCAGCTGGGGCGATCAAGCTCAGCTACTCAGCGAGGCTGAATAGTTTGCTCCTGAAGCTCTGCACCAAGGACACTGATCTCCTCGAGATCAAGGTTAACAGGGTAGAGAGCGATTGCATATACAACGCCAATGAGAGGATGATTCTGAGGGCTCACGTTGGAGGGATCTCTGTCGATGACCTCAGCGACATTACTCTCTACTCGAAGATCCTCACGACTGAGGATGACAAAGTCCTCGATTTGAAGTATGTCAGGCATGCTCCCAAGTTGTACTCCTCGAAGCTGTCATCCGACATGAATCTGGGGGAGGCTGAGGAACGAGACGATGTGAAGACTGATGGAAGCTTCAAGCTTTCCTTGGGGAAGATCAATGTCGTCCTGCTGTCCGAGGTCTTCAGGAACTGCAGACACTTTGGAGAGCCCTTCGCCCATCTTGTGAGAGCGATATTTCCCAATGGGGTGTCCAGAATTTTTGTCAATTGGAGTGTTGAGGAGCTCAGGAAGAGCCCGACCAAGCTACACATCTCGATCGACGTTCAAGGGCCGACATTCATGTTCCCTCAGAAGAGGGATGTACCCAATGTCCTCGTGATAGATCTTGGACTACTGAGTATTGAGAATTTTTTCAAGAGGAATAAGAGCGATGAGATCGTTGTGGATAATCTTCTCGTCAAGCTGGAGGGTGTTGTGGTGTCCAGGGCCATCATGACCCTGGCAGGGGTACTCAAGATGCAGGAGCCTATTCTTGAGCATGTAGAGGTTAGGCTCGACGTCAAGAGGAATATTGAGTGCAGGAGGGGAGGGGCGCAGGTGTACGGCTTGTGCGAAGTGGTGGGATCGGTGGAGCAACTTGTGGTGAATCTCAGCCGTAAGGATCTGGGAGGAATTCTCAACATCTGGGAGGACAATCTGGGGAAGATCCTGCGAATGAGGGAGGCGGAGGGATGTGGGGAGGAGCATGGGGAGGAGTACTACGGGGGGGATGTCACCATGAGGAAACTCGAGGTGTTTTTTACCAATGAGGAACATCCCGTCTGCGAAGTGAACATGAAAGTCTCCTTCGACGGACTGCAGATCAATCTTTTCACCGACTCTGACGAGGTCTTGAGCTCGCCAGTGAGGGACTTGAACAACGGCTTAGGTAAATTAAATCTGGGCGAGGTGATAATGTCCTTCGAGTTGTACAGCAACCGAAGTATGAGTATGAAGGTCTCCCTGAAAACTTGTACTCTCGAGGATACCAGGAAAGAGCCAGCTGTGATAAGGAAAATCATTCAATCACCAGCAAAATCAGCTGGCCTGAACTTCGACTCGGTGATCTCTGTATCAGAGCCCCCAGTCTTTGACTTCACATTCACCCAAGCCCCAGCTGGCGACAAATGCCTGGACATGTTGATCGAGGAAACTCGAGTGAACCTCTCGATTCCATTTTTCCTGCAGCTGACTAAGTACTTCGTGGAGTCCCTCCCCACCGAGCAAATCGACAAGGGGGTCGTCAACGAGGCATACGAAGGGAACAATCACGTCGACATTAACGATAAAGTGAAGACAAAGCCTCAGCAGTTGATCATTGAGCAGCCGACTGATCTGGAGGAGCTGTCCGGGACTTCTGTGTCAATTAGAATCCGAAAACCAGAGGTTCTGCTATTCGGTGATCTCAAGGCAAGCAATGCACATGCCATCCTGCTCCAGGCGGAGCTGATGATTGAGAGCAGCAGGCATCTGGGCTCATCCTCAGTTGTCTGCAGTTTGTCCAACGTTTGCGCAAAGAGCAAGAGCCAGGAGCGCTTTCGAAGGCAGCCTCCCCAGTGGGTTCTCCGACCCTGTGATATTGACATCTGCACGAGGGAGAAAAGTAGTGATGACCAGGGCCAGATTATGCTCGATATCAGCTCAGTAGATGTCCACTTGTCAGCTGGCACTGTCTGCACTCTAAACCAGGCGAGTATTTCCACCTGAATCCTGCTATTGTCACGTATTCAATGACTGACCTCCTCCTTCCAATGTCTCCCCAGATACTGAGAGATGCATCGGAGATATTGAAAATCATCGACGCCAAGTTTGAGAGTAAAAACGATTTTTCGGAAGTTATTGGATACGCCGATCTCTGGTCACCCAAGAAGATATTCTCCTCTCCCTACCGGGGAAATCCCAATGGACGTAAGTACAATAGGCTCGTTAGTTATCTCCAGAGCCACCAGAGCAAATGTCCACTCAATTATCTCATTAATCATTTGTCCAATTGTAGACTGGGATATGCTGTCATCTCCTCTACCACCTAGCGAAGAGCCAGCTGTTAATTTGATCAAGATATTGAGCCTCAAGCCCTTCGAGATCCACGTCATCCTGGAAATGGAGGATACAGTGGAGAGAATTCCCATGGTGAAAGTGGAAATAGAACTCGGGGCTTCGATCACGTCACTCAATTCAACTTATAAGTTCGATTCTAGTTTTAAAATTCACGCCTTCTGCTACAATGCGAGTCGAGGTAGTTGGGAGCCTTTTATCGAGCTCTGCACCAAGGACGACGTAGCTTATTACCCCTGGGAGCTGTCAATAAAGGTAAAGCCCGTGATTACTTGACTCCCTCGGAAATGTCTCCACTTTCAATAGCTTTCACTCAGGCCATTCTCTTCACATTCACCTCCAGGTGTATCAAGCCGAAGCTCACGAACTGAACTCCTGTCTCAACAACAACAATAACAACAATAACAATCAGTCAAAGAACCCAATGAGGCGATCAACGCCGAAGAAGAAACGTATGAGCAATCACACATCGAGTGACGACGATCAAAGCAACGAAGACATGTTGTTCATTCATCCAGACGCTGCCCAGATGACCTCAAAAGTCAGCCTCCACGAGTACAGTTTCGAGCACGACGAGGATTCCGACTCGAACGACGACGACGGCCCGGAAAAATTGGCGAGAAGTTTCAGCCATTTATTTACCAATGACGAGAGCGATGACCAGGACGACACAGACTCAGATACATCGAGCAAATGCGAGGACGAGGGTCTGGAATTGACGCCTGAGCACGTGTCCAATAGAACATTCTCGTACACATCAGTCAAGCCTGTCACGAGAACACTAGCGCAGCCGTCTCCCCTCGCTAATTACATAATCATCAGTGCTGAGGACAGGATTAATTTCACAGTTACCCAGAATACAATAACCATTCTCGATATTATATTGAACATATTCACGAAGAACAAGTCAGGGATTCCTATTGTACCGACCAATGCCGGCAAATTGAGCCTTCTGAATGAGATTGGACATACGAGCCGGATTGAATTGATTGCGGAAGAGAAGGTAAGAAGTGTAAAATGTGCTTTCACTCATTGTTATCATCGGCGAATTTGTCTTGTAGTGCTTAATTAATAGGAAAGTCTAGAGCAAGTCGTGTGACTGGTCTGATGAAAGGTCTTATGAGATTTTCCCACTCCCAGGGCAACGACACGGTCGGCCGCCTGCTCGCCTCCAAGGACTTCAATCCACTGGACTCGCCGACGAGTGCCCCCAGCACGCCAGACTCTGAATTCTGCATGAGCGAGCACTTCATGGAGTCAGCGTTCACGGAGGACTCGACAGCAACGGCCCCGACGCTCAACGGTCCAGTGATATTCCCCGATGATTCGCCGGTGCACATCTACAACAGCATGACAGAGGAGTCGCTGAGGATTCACATAGACTCCTTCGAGGACACAATGATATACTGTCCAAAGTGGCAAGGCTACAAGTTAATTCGACTTCGCCCCACCAAAAACAGCCAAACCTACCACTTAATCGTCGAAGTCTCCACAGATCATCATCTCCACCGGACAATAACTGTCCGCCCACCGCTGCAGATAAAGAATGAAACGAGCTACGCCCTGGGGCTGTACTACAAGAAAAAAATGGCCGAGGAATTGAAGTTGGAGGCGTACTTGAATGGCGAGGCGTCGAACCCCTTCGACGACAGCATGAGGATGACGGTAATTGAGCCCCACGACTCGTACAACGTCCCCATGTACATCACCTACCACTTCAGCATTCACTTGGCTCCAGTGCACTTCAACAAGTTCGATGTCTCGACTGTCGGCATCTCGTGGAAGGAGCTCTCGGAGCACCTGAACACACCCAAGGACATCTACTGCACATCCCCCTCGGGCCTCTTCGGGGTGAAGGTCTTCTGCAGTGAGAACTCCAAATACTCAAAGTACCAGTGGGCAAATTCTGGACAAGTGCCGCAGTATCTCATCACCATCGTGCCACCTCTGGTATTCGATAACAAGCTGCCATTCGTGGTTGACATCAACGTTCCATCCATCGACTACGAAGTGAGGATAGAGCCCGGACAGAGGATCAATGTCTACAACATCAGGTGTGACGCTGACACAACCGTAAACTTCAAGATCCAGAACTACCTGGTGACCCAGTGGGCAGGCACCTTCAAATTGAATTCAGAATTGGAGAGGAAGCTCGTGAAGATGTTCGCAGATGGCGAGACTGACGCCGTCTGGCGGCCATTTGTCCTCTGCGTCGAGCTGAACAAGAGCACAAGCTGGACTGTGATCATCTACTCGGAGTACTGGATCATTAATAAGACGGGATTGCCGCTGAAGATCCAGGAGACGCTCTCGAATACCGTGGAAATTCCCGATGAGGAGCTGATTGTCTTCTCGCAGAGGAAGAACCGAAGGAAGCCAGTGATGCTGAAGATTCATCAGTCGGACTGGTCCTTGCCATTCAGCCTCGATGCCATAAACTCAATGTCCCTCATTGCTTGTAAGGACATCGAGCGCAAGAGAAAGTACCGAATCCTCACGGACATTGTCAGTTCAAGCCTGTCGCCGATTTTCACCAAGATCATTACATTTCTTCCTTACTTCTTCATCAAGAATAATACCAAGCGGGCTCTGAGATTTATGGAGGAGAACGATGACGCTGATTTGTGGAATGATCTGCTGCCAGGACAGGGTACGGCTTTTTGGCCGTACACAGACTCACTGAAGATGCGGGTCAAGTGGAAGAATAGTCAGCTGGTGTCTCAGCATTTCAACCTCACCATCCTCGGGAAGATTGTCCTGAGAATGGAGAATGGATCGGCCCTGTGTGTCGATGTTGGCGGGGGCAATAACTCTCCATTCTGCATCACTTTCCAGAGGTACGTAGCATAATAATTAATCAGTCATAAAAAAATAACAATAAAATGAAAATAATGGAGAGCGATGATGTGATGATGTCATAATAATTGTCATTGCAACAGGTATACCTCGGGAGACGCTCCAGTGAGAGTTGACAATCTCTGCGAGGATCTCTTCCTAAAAATGAACCAAGCAAACCTGGGCCAGGTGGCCCTCCTCAGTCCCTACCAGAGTCTCCTGTACACCTGGGACGACCCTACCGAGTCCCGAGAGCTCATTTGGAACGTCTACAACAGCAAAACCAAGGGCTACCCCGCAGTCTTCGACACTGACGGCTTCGGCCAGGAGATTGTCACCTTCCGCACTCTGAAGAAATCCCCGGAGATCGTCTACTCCTCCAAGACCCGAGTGAAGCGATCGCGACGTGGTAAGCCACTCAGTAAAAAATCTAAGACCGATTCCACCGACAAGTCCATCTGCATCGATTACCCGGAGGACAGCAGCAGTGCGACAAGCACAGACGACGAGGAAACACCCGCCGAGGATGTTACGCCGGTGGAAAAAATCCAGAAGAACAAGACAATCATCTACTGGATCAGCTACATGGAGAAGAGGCAGAGGGTCCTCACCTTCACCCAGGACGAGCACATCTTCTACAAGATGAAGACAGCCGTGGATCCTGAGTACAGCAAGAGCGAGGTCTTCGTCGCGCTCTCAGGCCTCGGCGTCAGTATTGTCGCCGACGACTGCACGGTCTCCAAGACCTCCAGCCGAGAGTTAGCCTACGCCAGCATCACAGACTCCTCCGCCCACTGGGAGCTCGACATCGGCAAGCGGTGGAAGTCCTTGACCCTGGAGCTCAATGCCTGGCTGGAGGACAAGTACAAGACATCAGCGGAATCAGCTAAACTAGACAACTCCATCGACGTCAACTTTGCGAAGATGCACATAACCAAGCCGTTCTTTGGAAAGCTGAGGAGGACATACTGTCCCGGGATTTGGATGCACCTCAGACGATCCAATACCCTCACCTATCTCCAGGGATACGTCCACCGGGTGCAGGTGGACGACCAAAAGAGCGATTCGGTATTTCCAATTGTCCTCAGATCAGGGACGAAAAAGTGCTTCGGCAATTGCCTCGGGGGCACGAGGATCAAGCACTCCGTGGAGTTTTATCTGCTGAAGCAGGCGAAAATGTCGAACAATATTTACAAGAGAATTCACCTAATCGTCAGGGATTTCCATGTTAATCTGCAGGAGGAGTTCTTCGTGGGACTGGTCAAGGAGTTGATGCCGAAGAGAAGGGACGACACGAAGACCTCCTTAGCGGGCCGGTTGAAGAGTGATCTAGCGAATGTTTATGTACCTCTGGGGGGCAGCAGCACCGAGGGGAGGAAGAGCTGGGGCGCGGGTGATGTCGTCGAGCATGTTTACGTGGCGCCGATCAGGCTGCATGTGAAGCTGTTGGCCTCCGCCGAAGGGAGGCCGGCGGACGACGAGGTCGACTACTGCAGGAGCTTCGGGGAGGTGTTTGGTTATGCCAGCAAGGGAACTTTCCTGAAGCAGGCGGAGTTTCGGCTGCCGCATTATGAGAGGTTCCACGTGAGGATGGGCACGGGAGAGCTGGTGGCGGACATCTGGAAGAGTTGTAAAGCGGAGTGGCGGCATCAGTTCAATGTCTCTGTGCAGGGGATGACTGTCCTCGGCAATCCCTTCAGCTATAATTTCAAAGCACCTGGAGATGCTTTCTATGATACCGACGGGGTAGGCTCGCGTGCGATTTCTCCGGTTGACGTGGATGTCTCTAGGTTTTCGTGTAGCTCCACTGGGAGTCCAAAAGCGGAGTCGTTAGTCAAGATTTCCGAGTTAATCTTTTAAAAACTAGACCCCTAGAGTGTCCTCTGCAATCTCCAGACGCATCCACGTCAGGCGGGGCAATCCCACCTTAAAATTGACGCAACTGATTGAATTTCCTCGAGTCTTGAGGGCGGATTTTGCAAAATAAGTTTGACCTTGGTATTTCAGCTCCACCTCCAAGGAGACGAGACAGCAGAAAAGCTCGCCCACAATATCTCCTGCCTCCTGGGCTACTCAAGTCCGGAGGCCCAGCAAAGCCCCTTAATAAGCCTGAGTCTTCTCGACCAGGAGGTCCAGCGCTCGCGGCCAAAAGTCATCCGCTTCGAGAGCACCGACACGCCACTATCAGCCCTGAACCTCGATCGCTCCTACTCGATAGGAGTGGAGCTGGAAATGTCGGGACTGATCGTAAAGCCAACAGACAATACTCACCAGGAGGAGCTCAAGTACTCGTTGAAGGAGCTTGGCAAGGGCATCCTCAGCCTGACCAAGCTCGAGGATGGCAAGTCCTCCCTCAGAATTCAACCTGGACTCATACTGGACACGATAAAACGTGCCCAGGAGCGGGGCTACAATTTCGTATCCAGAATTCGTTTCCCACGCTACATCAATCCTTATTCAACAGTCGAGTTGTATTCCACTTACAAAGCAAGGGGAATGTACCTTCTCAACACTGTTACGAAGAGTGAATACCAAAATTCGGAGACATATTGGGCACACGCTGCCCTCTCCAGCGATGGCAAGCACATTGCCCTCGTCTCTCTCCAGTACGTTATTTGCTTTAATGCCTGGGAATGATTTGATTATGTAAAATTTCATGGTCTGGTCGCTTTGTTTTTCAAGGAAAATTTACCTCCTGGAGAAACGCTGCAGCATATGGGCATCGTGGAACGTCGCCTGGTCCATAGAAACAAAGGAATTAATCGAGGCACCGAGCGTGGAGGCCAATAAATTAATTCTTCATGTAAATAAAGTGTTACAGGTAATTGATCGCTGGGGGAGAGTGAATTGTCGATAATCTTGATCTCGTTGAGAAAAAATTCAGACGTTTTATTCCAAACACACAGTTCATGGTTATCGTGGGGTAAAAAACAAAAAACAAATGCTAGTGATCTCTCGATACGCTCACAGGACATCTGATTATGACAGATGTACCTCGAGTTGTGTAAAAATTCCATTACATGTCTAATTAACACAACATTTAACACACAATCCAACGCATTATTTTTCTCTCTTCCAGAACCAGATAATGTCCCAATCGTCTGCCGACTGGTACATGGAGTGCAACGACATAACCACCCTGGAATGGCTCTCCAAGAAAATAAATACTGCCATGATCCTCAACCTAATAAACTCTCGATGCAGAACCGTCTGAGACTCTTGCTCCGCAGTGAAAAAAAAAAAAAAACCATAAAACCCTCCTCGATCCCCACCCCGTAAATTCCAAATTGACAATGTCAGATAATTGGATAAAGTACATCTAGTTTATTTCATAATTTATTTACAAAAAGTCTTAGTAAATTACACTTACAGGCATCTCCACTCGAAACTAAAGTAAATAATTTAAGAGCTACACGTATTAAGATGTCTATAGAGTAGGATACTTTGGGGGGCTGGGGAGTAAGCCAAGATTCAGGGAAACGTGTATGTTGTGTTATCCATTAATATCCTCACAGTTTCGTTACACCTTGTTCAGTAATTACCGATTCATTCGGTTTCATTAAATCCCAGATAAATCAATTACTAAAAAAACAATTGAAATTAAAACAAATGTTCATTGAATCATTGAATTCTCCAACGATGCCACATAATGAGGAATGACAGGAAAACCAATCACCGATTTAAAAAAAAAAAAAAAGAGATAAGCAGAAGAAAATCACCAATCAACAGAGAAACCAAAAAAAAACTGAGCTTCGTCAATTGAATTGAGGGGAAAAAAAATGCAAGAGTTTTAAAAGAATTGACAAAAAAAATCATAATTAACAGTAAAAAAAATCATTGCGTACATCAGTTGCTGGCCAAACGTCTAATTAAATGAGAAATAGAGATCGTCAAAATGTGTGTGTGTTGTGTGTGTATATAATATATATAATATATATAGTATGTGTTTATATATCTCGCACTAATTATATACATATACAAGATTAATTCAACTGTATATGTATACAATTGTGATGATAAAAAATATGCAAATAAAAGGCTAGCGCTTGGCCCATTTTCCTCTGAAATAATTTATCGTTTTCTTTATTCATTTATTTTCCCTCTGTAACTTTCCCCCCCTCACTGATTTCCTCATTATTAACTTCATTATTTTTTTCTCCTCTTCTTTTTATTATTTTAATGGTGATGAAAAAAATCTCTGACCTCTACAGCCCGCAAAGCCTACCGAACAGGACAATCTTGCCTCTCACCGACTCATGTCACCCCTCGAATTGTCACCCCTCCCTCTCTCTTCATTCATTTAAATAATTTTTCCCAAAAATTATTTGGAATCGTCAAACGATCGCTCTCATAAGAAAAAAAAAAACATGATTTGTTTCCCTAGAATTCTACACACATATTTAACACTTTCACTCGCAGTCGTGCCCTCAATTAATTAAATTCATTTTGTTTATTCATCTCCTCAAAAAAAAAACCCCCCCCCTTCGACTCTTCCCCCAGTTGTCTCATCAGCATAGCCACCTGAATTACAAAATCGTCATAAATCAGAATGCAATTGTCATATCTTACAAGAAAAAAAAAGGAGAAATGGTGAAAATATAATGAACGAAAAAGAAAATGATAAAAAAATACTACATAAAGAATTCATGTTACAGCATCATGGGTGAAATAATAAAGTGAAATCCCGGATAATTGTTTTTTCATCAATTCACCAACCAATCGTCCCTCCCTGAACTTCTCGCATTATCCTTCACTTCAATTAATATATATATTTTTTTACAGACACCCGTGATAATTCATTTTCTCATCCCCTCCCCCACCCGAAATTGTTACGCCGATTAATCGAGCCCTTTCACCCACTCATTAATTATTTTAAGCACGCGATTACTCAGACACACACTCGAAACGAAAGAGAAAAAAAAAATGCTACGCCTCCTGATTAAGCGCTTAAAGCGCCCGAATTTCACACGATAAAAATCCCCCAAAAAAATAAACAATTGAAACTCGGTCGTCTCACTCTCGTTGAGATGTCCATCTCGTCAGCTGATCGATTACCCCACTCGTCACAATCATTTCCTAGTTTTTGTTTTAAAGATCTTGCTCCCCTTCCCCCCCTCCTCCCGCCGAGTTCACAGTCGTTAATAATCGCTCATGAATGCCCGAACAAGTGTCCGCTGCTCTGAACTCCCCTAAATCCCCCAAATCTCCCCTTCAATTGTCCACTCCCCTCCCTCCACCACTCACCTCCCCCTAACCCTTCAGCAGTGGACTTAAATAAAAGAAAAAAAAACTATCTCCACATTAAAATTCACTGGGAGGAGGGGGGTATTCTCTCGAATAATCCACCACAAGTAAATTAATTTATGTAAGAATTCAATGGAAGTGTAATGTTATCTACAAAATATACTTAATTACTCGCTAATTACAGCACAAAAACATGCAAATATAAAAATTTGCATTAATCATATCGTCGTAGTATTTATAATAATCGTCAGCCGATATTAACTTCAATTATAATAATATTTCATCATTTTTTTTTTCTCTCATTTATCTCGAACACCCTCTGCCCCCACCCCCTTTCACCCAATAATCGATTAATCAATCAACTCTGTCAATTGGTATTTATCTCTCTTTCGCTCTCTTTCTCTCTCTCGTTCTCTCGCTCTCTATTTCGGTCATTGCATCTGATCGATTCTCGTGATTATGATTTTTTCACTAGTATTATGCAGACATTGCTCCAAATTTTCATCACAAGTCTCACCTCAGTAACTATGAAATATCTTACACTATCGATATTTATTCCAATTTTTTTTTTTCTGTTTCCTCACGAATGAAATATCGGTATACGAATGATCAATAATCCCTCCACTCGTATACCCAATGCGCTAACACCAATAATTAGCATTTTAACGTTATAATAATATTATTATGTATTTATTGTTTACTTAATAATTTTTTTTTGTTTTATCCTCTTACTTAATTACTTAATATTTTTTTGTATTTTCCTCATCATTTTTTTTTTTCTCTTCTGCCATCTTATTACCATTTTCATCGTTTAATCATTACTTATTCCCTCCCCGCAATGAACTCGATACAAAACTAGAACAACTGCTGTGCCGGATGTGGAAAAACGCTAGGATCATTTATATTCATTCGTCTGTCACCCTCTCCTCCGCCTCCTCCCCCTGCCCCCGCTGCCCGCCCAACCGGCAAAAGAAAAAGAAGAAGAATTACTCGGTAATCATCGGCAATTATGTTCTCGATTAATAAATTCTTTTTGGCCGTTTTGTCATCTGTCACGAGGGGATTGATCAAGGGTAAGTGTCCATCACTTCACTGAACCAAACATACACTGAAGTCCCTCTGAAAAAATCTCACAATCCCAAAGTGTCCTCTAGCAAATCACTCACCCCCGGGATAAGATCCGCCGTCCCCCCCCTCGTCATTCCATTAACGAAATCCATTAAATGAAAATGAGGATTACGTTCCAGCACCCCTTGAGCACTGAAAGAGCACCCGAGCGACAATAGCAGCGACTTGTTGATCGAGTATTTGGCTCATAACAAGAGCAAGAAGACGTGACTCATGCTGGAGTAGAAGTGTCCTATTATCAGGATGTCGTGCCAAATTGAGAAGTGTACCAGCAGCTCGTCTGAGCATATCAAGACTAGTCCCCATTGATTCAGGATTCTCCCTGAGTGCAGCAAAGCCATGCTGATTGGCAACCCCAAGTGCTGAACTCTCGGCTTGTTCAATAAAAGCAACAAGCAATGCAACACATGGTGTTTGAAGGGCAATTGTCCTGGCAACACCCGAATCAGCGGCTGACAAAAAATGCAGCAAATTAACACCAAATTCACGTAGCACTTGCTCCTCACTGCGACAAAGTAGCCTTGTCAATACAGAACACAATCTCTGTAATCTCGAGTAAGGTGGAGTTGCCACAACAAGATCAACGTTGCTCTCGGTGACGCATAGTTTGCAGAGTGCCTCGAGTGCCAATCGCTGGGGTGATAGTGATGAGTTCATGTTGACAGTGGGAAAGGGATCCTGCCCATGAGCTGCTGGACAAACTGCCCAGTGTAGTAGACCATCTAATACTGGACGAGATATTTCCTCAGGATGTTGGCTGAGATCTGTGTAGCCAGCTATATTGGCAGCCATTACAAGAACATTTTCACGTATGTGATAGAGAAAATCCCACCACCATTCGTTCTCACCCTGCAGACTGCTGCACGAGTCAGCAAAATCGGCGTCCTCCTCTCTATCGTAATTCCTTGTCTTCTGGGTTCTCACCGGATGCTCATGATGGAGGAGCAAAAGTTTGCCAAGGATACTCAGGAATGTAACATTCTTGGCAAATTCCAATTCATTGCCCGGTATAAATGTCAAGTTCCTGAGAATTGTTGATAGACATACACAACGCCTTGCCAAACTGTCCTGCGACTCTGTCACCAGGTAGAGACTTGCCTCATCCCTCGAGTAGCTCTCGTCCTCGTAATCACTTATTCTTCTTCGTTTTAGGGTACCCGCTGGATCCTTTATCTGCAATCTTGGTCCCTCTCTGTGGGCGTCTGGCTCCTCATCTTTGTCCTTTTTGCTGGGCTCATTGGTGTCCTCCTCGTCGTCAGTCTGATGGAGATCGTCATCGAGATCGTCCTCGGGCCGAGGCTTTTTCTTTTTTGTTCTTCTTGGTTCGTCGTTGCTCTTGTTATCGTGCTCATCACCTAGCTCTGACTCTTCAGTTTTCACCTGGGGATCGAACGTACTTGTCGAGTCACTGAGGCCATTGTGCGTTGGAAAATTGTTGTCCTCGGTTTTTGGATAGTCCACTGGGTGTTCACCCATGTTGTTATTCTGCTTGCCATCTGCTTCGCAGTCGCGCTTCGTGCCGTCGTTCTTCTTCTCGAAGAGCTCACGCGTTAGATCATTCATTTCCACTGGCTCTTTCTTTATCCTCGAAAGTACATCGCTCAGCGTTCGTGGCTTCTTCTTCTTCTCGAAGTGGAGGTGCTGGCCTGGCTGTTTGGATTTAAAATCTCCATTCTCTTTTCTGGACTTGTCAAGGGGCTCGGGACACTTGGGTAACGACTCATTTGTTATTACAGGAATTTTATCGCACTCCTGGCCACGCGACTCGTCTTTTATATCCAGTGTCTCCACTTCTTTCTGGAGCAGGGGGGGCTTCTCGTCTCGTAGGTGCCTGGCAAATGGAGCCATTCCAATTTCCGACTGGAAACAGGTGATTATGTATTTAGTATCGCTGGGATCCACCTGCCAGGGCTCGCACTCGGCGTCTGTGTCCAGGTGATCCCAGGGCCGGCGATTGT
This sequence comes from Psyttalia lounsburyi, assembly GCA_030522865.1. Taxonomy (NCBI): domain Eukaryota; kingdom Metazoa; phylum Arthropoda; class Insecta; order Hymenoptera; family Braconidae; genus Psyttalia; species Psyttalia lounsburyi. The sequence goes on from JAPYZN010000142.1 coordinate 18,938, forward strand.
CAAGGACAAAGATGTCGTCGTCCCGGGGGACCATTTTCACGGGACGTCCTCGACGCGAGAGAAATGTGTAGTTGGAGGTTGTCAGGAGTTTTGTACGATCCTCAGAGTCAATTGGCCGGGATACCGCGCCGAGATCCACTTCGGGAATGTCCGAAGTCTTGTCCCAGTGGTCCTCCTCCATCGTCGACGACTCGAACATGTCCGAGAGCGAGCGGGAAAAGTGCTCGAGGAGAACGTCCAGGAGACCTGGCAGATGTGTCAGCCCGAAGTAGCTCACCTGAGGAGAGAGGATGGAATTGGTTAGACTTGACAGTATCAGTGGTAGGGGAGTAGCAGAGAGTCTGGTATCTTTTGCACTTCCTGGCCATTTGCCGGCTTTCTTTCTCATCGGACCGTACTCTAGAGGTCAACATGGAGGATCAAGGAGGGATCAAGCTTTCGTGCTCAGTAATTTGGCGAATACAGTGAGCAAGAAGTCTTGTGGAAGATAAGACACCTTCTGCTATCTTTCAAGAGACAATAGCAGAATTAATTGCTCAACTTACCGAACTATCGTCAAACAACAAAATATTTAACACATCAAGGGCCCAACAGCTCTCGGCGAGTAAGCCCGAGCGCAATGCCATCATAATCCTCCATGCCTCAACCGGTGCAACGTCGGTTCTCGCTAGTTTACGTCTCTTGTAGAGTAATGGAGTGACAGCTTCAACGCTATCAGGTGGGAATGTCATTTCTCGTTTGGGTGCCGTCTGCTGTGTTATCATGGGATTCATGCTCAGCTGGCTCTGCAAAACAATTGATCGATAAAACAAAAGAGCGTTAACAAACTATTTTTCATAAAAAGCCAATACATTTCTCCATTTCTCTACTGAATTATTGACTTCTGTGGAGCAATGTAATTGTTAATTATTCTATCCCCCGACTCTAGCCCCGGAATCCCTCACTCCCAGTGGAAATACTTGAGAGGAAACATCAGACAGTCAGCCTAATCAGAGAGTATGTAAAGAAAATTGAGAAAAAAAAAAAAAAAAAGACACGAACCAGTAGCGACGCCCTCACCTGATGTGAACCAGGTGGTGGATAGAGTGTCGAGGGTTGATGGGAGTAACGATTGTCCCATGGTGGTGGTGGTGCGTGTGGTAATGGATTTATACTAGGCTGTGAGGATGGCCTTGCTGGCGGTTGATTACTTAAGTTTGGCCACGGCTGACTACTACTGGACATTGCAACAACACCAGGTCCACTCGGTGGATTAGCCGATACACTTTGGGCTTGTGATGGTGGCTGCTGTGGTGGATGTGGCTGATGTGGCTGATGTGGTTGATGAGGTGGATGTGACGGATGTTGCTGATGCTGATGAGGCGGATGTGGCTGCTGTTGTGAGGGTGGTGGTGGTGGCTGTTGATTTGGATATGGTATCCTGTTGTTAGCACTTCCAGTTACCTGATTATACTGATTACCACCACCTGGCCAGCCTGGATAGGGTGGCCGTTGTTGATTGTACTGGGGATACTGCTGATCTTTGGTAAAATCTGGATGTCTTCGTGGCTGGGTGGGTCCTGGTGGTGGTGGTGGCATATTTTTATTAGCACCACCTGCTGGCACATTTGATGGATACATTTGGCCACCCGGTGGTGTTCCGTAGCCAGCCTCCTGGCGATAGTAATCCTGGGGACATGAGTAAGTTGGATTTGCCGGTGATGGGGAGGGGGATGAGGGCTGGCTCGTCGATGGGGGCTGATTTTGAGCTGGCTGAGGATAATTAGCTGATCTCCCTGGTGGCGTCTGACCCGGAGGATAACCCGGCTGCTGGGGACCACTATATCTGTTGTACATGTCTTGACCTGGTCCACTATTTCCTGGAATGTTTCCACCTGGGTACACCCTTCAAAGATTGGAAAAAACAAATTGTGTGAGTATTAATAAATTATTGTCGGTGAAAATTGTTGTGATATTGGCTTTAGCATCTTCGTAATTGATAAATACCTATCAGTTTCCGAGACATATGGAGGATAATGAGATCTTGGTGAATAGGGCTGATTAAATTCGCCCTGCTGATTCATTGGACCTCCTTGTGGCCGTATGTACGGCTCCTGGGGATAATTCTGGTATGAGCCAGCATTTTGATAATTTCCCTGCTGCATACCCTGGTGGGGCGATGGTGCACTACTCTGACTTGGTGGTCTTGGTGGTGGTGGTGTGTAGTCAGAGGGTGGCCCTCCCTGATTACCACCCTGATAATTGCTCTGATAATTTCCATAGCCGTCCATTGAGGCACTACTCGAGCCAGCTGCTGGGAAAGAGTCTTGGGAATTAGAGGAGCCTGTGGAATAAATAAGGAATGATTTATTGATGAGGATGATGGCAAATAAAGTCGTGATAACAATGAATTCTAGGGATTATTATTCATTCTGTTAGTTTAAATAATCCATTTTTCTAAAAGAATATACTAACTTTTGAAAAAAGTGAAGGATCGACAGAAGAAACCAAACAATTAGCCAGTAAATATCGAAAGAGACTTTGTTTTGTAAACTATTTTGCGATTTGTAATGTAATGATGATAAATGATAGGATGAGAAATGAATGGGAAATTAATTCATCGCTTGTCGGAAATAATTTTCAACACTTTCGTTGATCATCATCAGGTTGAGTAAATCATTAAACAATTGACGAATTAATGTCCACGAGACGAATAATACAATTAAGAAGAATGTTTCAAGTGAAAATTAATAATCACCTGGCGATGGGACAGATGCGGTGCCTTTCGAGCCCTTCTTCTTAGATCCTGCCTCCACTTGATTTATTATCGGCTGCGGATCAACTCCACCTCGATCGAAGTGACACTCATACGTCAGCAAATGCTTTGTATAATGTTTACGAAGTGTATACGCTGCACTACTACTCGCTCCAATACCCAACAATCCAGCAATGTCTTTCCACGTTTTGTTCTTCGTCACCTATTCATCAAAAATTGTTCAACTCTCGTCTAATAATCCCATGCAGAGAAGAATAAAATTGAGAAAAAAAACATTCTACACAGAGTATGAGAACAAATAAATAAACTGTCATCTTTGTAATTTTTAATCAAGACAGAATAAAACCAAAATTCATGAAATTCATTTTCTTCGTTGATAATGGCCATCGAAATGACAAAATAATAAATAAAAATACCCCAGGGTATTTATCAACTGCTGGGGTATCCTTTGGCTCATGCAATTCTGCGAAGAAAGGAATTTATAGATATTATTCTAAATGGGTTACCGTCTCATCGGATTTGTTTATAATTAATGTTTTTCTATCTCCATCTCAACAATAGAATAATTCCATTTAGCACCCAGGTTTTTCGTAGGTGTCACGGTGTGTTAATTATCCAAATACCTTGTGAAAAATGACTTCAAGGATAAGATGTTATAAAAATCTGCTCGTTTTATATTTTATTCGTTATTCTCTCCTGTTTAATATTGTCGATAAATTGGCAATTTTTTTGTTTTGGATTAATTGATAAATCATTTAGAGAGATTGAAAATTGAAAGAACATTTCACTAGTCAATGAGATCATGCTCAAAACGTGCGACAACGTGTGAAATATAAAAATGAGAAATAAAAATTGATAAATCAATGCTGAAGAGAAGCGCGTCTGTAAGATTGATATTCTGGTGTGGAGGAGGGAGACGAGATGAGTTTGAGAATTTTTGCGAATGATTCCGGGCGCATTCCGGGAGGATATTTACAAAAGAAAAAAAAATGTTTCTCACTCAGCTCTTGAGATGTTCGATAAAAAAATATTGACAATGAATTTTCGCCAGTTGAAATCGTACGAAATAAAAATCATCCCCCAAAAATGCATCAGGAGCTGCTATCCCAACTCATCTCCAGCTCTCCACCCCTTCTCCACCGAATAATTCACACAATAATCAATAATCTTGTACAGAAAACACTGAGCAAACGAGTAAACGTAAAGATCAAAAACAAAATAGCAGACGAGAAAAAAAAATTGGTAATAAATTAAATAAAAACCATAAACAAATGATTGAAATACAGATTCAAGAATGAAAAAAAAAAACGTCAAGAACACCGAGGGCTAGATGGAACTACACTGCACCTTGCATACCTCCATGAAGCCCCCCCTTTCCTTCACGTAGAGGTAAAGACGAAACAGATCGAGGGGGTTCTTGGAGATGGTAGGACAACTGGTAATCGGTGTTCTCCGTTCCTCCATGAATGATACTAATTTGTCCAGCCAATTTCGTCGCTCGGGTGAGTCGTCCATCTCGTAAAGTTTCGCCAGACTATCTGGCTTCTGAAAAATCCATAAAACATTTTTTTATAATCGACATTTGGAAAAAAATCTTGAGTCGAGATAATTTTGAGTTGATATGTTTTTTTTAAAGTCCCCCGGCTCACTTATCCCCTCAATTGTCCCCTCAATTAATTTCAATTGCCGTAAAATTTCCACTACCTCCAAAAATCCCTCCGCTTTTCCGATAAATTCCCCGTAATTAAACAAAATAAAAAAAACTAATAACATTTTGCCAAAAATAGAATTAAATAAATCAGTGAATACGGATCGTTTAATTTCACGGGATAAAAGAGTTGAATCTACATGAGAATAATCATCAATGGCCACCGGCAGATCCTGAATTATTTACAATTCTCCATATTTAAACGCCAATTAAAGTTGAATAAAAATAGCGAGTGTTATCTCAAAGAGAATGAGTAAAATTCAATGAACGTTTATAAAAGACAGCGAATGCCTATGTACCTCTGTAACTGCATTGAGAATTCTATTTACTACATAGGACATCTACAAAGTATCCCAATACCCTCGTTTTTATTTAATTTCCCTGAGTTTGTGTTGGGATAAATCGAGTCACCTCGAGTTATCCTCGCTATGTCAAAAGCGGTCTATTTTTTTAATTACCAAAGAGCCCCTAATTTTTATTCCACGACAAATCAATTTACCTTAGATCTGTACGGGTCTTGAGGCACGTGACTGTTGAATACCTGTAAATAACGTAAGAAACATTTGGAATGATGTGCTCGCAGTTAATAATTGCTCCAAAGTCATCAACAGGAAATAATGAGAAGAGACAGCAAAAGAACTTACAGGACTGGCTGGGGTGCGTGGCCAACTGGGACTATTGATATCGGGATACTCCTCGTGTATCGAATTAATGCTGGCTGCGCCAGGTGATGGTACCGTACTCTGCGGCGTAGCTGGATGACTGTGGTAACCACCAATCATGTCCTTGCGTATCTTTGGGGTGAATGCGGGGTCCTCGCCAGATGCTAGACAGATTTGATATTAAAATTGAGCTAACGAGAAGCCTAGAGTGTCCCCTTAGGATTACAGAAGTTATTTCTCCCCCCGGGAGTAGATGCCAAGGTTTTGTGACCTCTTGAAAAGGTGTCTGAAGTGTTGAGAAAGATTTACCTGCAGAGGCATTCGACAGAGTTGACTGCTGCGACCCCTCATCAATACTAGCCCCATCAGGCCCCGTAGTAATAACCGAAGTGACAGTTCCGCTGGACGTCGAAGTGACATTAATAGCAGCAGTCCCCGATGCAGTGGTGGTGATGCCACTGTCGTTGGATGCCTCCCCACCAATGTCCCCAGCCCCATGACTGGTGGGCGTAGGTGCTGGAGCTGGATGTGAATTTGGTGTTGTACTTGGTGGTGGCATGGGACTCCCCTCGTGATTCAATGGTGGAGTAGCAGCTGGTGGATGTGGATGCTGTGGATGTGAGTGCTGTGGATAAGGATGTTGAGATGCCTGATGCGTCGGATGATGGGGATGCTGATGTTGATGTGAATGTTGTGCATTCTGATGCTGATGCTGATGCTGATGTTGTCCAGGTGGAGCACTCGATGGTCCTGGTGGTGGTGGTGGTGGTGGCGGCGGTGGTGGCGGTGGTGGAGCTGGTGAGTGTTGCTGCTGTGAATTGCCAACGTGATTTGGCGATGGTGGTGGTGGGCCCATTGAGCTCGTTGGTGGCCCCATATTACCAATGCCACCAGTTGTCATTGGTGCACTTGTTGGTACACCACCACTGCCACCATAATTGACACCAGCCTGTGAGGGTGGAGGGGGCGGTGGGCCTGGACTCGGTGGCATACCAGGTGGTACACTATTGAAGCCCATTTTATGAGGATAGGGTGGATATTGCACCAAATTATTTGGTCTGGCCGGTTGATACTGATTATTGGGAGCTGCTGGTGGATGCTGGGAATTCGTTGGCGGTGGATAGCCCTGACCTGGAAATGACATGTGAGGTCTTGGTGGTGGATAGCCACCTGGTGTTTGTCCTGGATAACCACCTGACTGGGGGGCATTGCCACTCGTTGGATAGCCCATACCTGCACCACCCATTGGACCCATTGGTCCACCAATGCCAGCTGGTGGTGTTGGTACACCACTGCTGTTCATCTTGTAGCCGTGCATGTGTCCAGATGGACCCAGTGGCTGCTGGTAACCACCCTGTGTTGCCATTGGTGAGTGACTCATTCGAGCTGGACCACTACCATCTGACTGGCTCGACGATGGCCTAGGGGGCATCTGGACGTTTTGCTGGCCAACAGCTGGCGACATTGAACGCGAACCAGTCGAGCCGGTTGGTGATGGTGTTGGTCTCATCCCCTGGGAATTTGGTGTTCCTGGACCCGCGGGCCCGTTCGAACTGTCATTACTATTTTGACCAGAGAGCTCCTGGAACAGGATATTAATTCGAGTTGAGTGAATAATTTTGGTTCTCAGCTGGGTTTCATCAAGTTTTAACTGGGAAGGTGCTGTATGGGGATTTATTTCAGTCTGAGAAGCAGGGAAAAGTGTTTTGTTTGATGTGGATTAAAGTGAAGTTGCTTTGCTCATTTTGGAGCTGACGTTTGGGCTCATTTTAGAGGAAAGCTCCAAAACAACTCCGGTTATTTGAAGTAAGTAAACGTCACCTAATTAAACTCGGTTAGATTAAACCTAATATTAACCAATGTTTGTTCTCAACGAATCCACCCACTGGTTACAGCCCAAAAACATTGTTTGGAGTACAATAATCATACGTAACAGTTCCCCCAAGCCAGAGAATTCCTCTCTAAAGTCCCATTGACTTCCCAAATTACCTAAGAAAGAACTGATTGTCAATTCCCACGAACCCACCCCATGTGCTAATCACTCCCATCAAACGACTCCACTCCAAGACCCCTAGCCCTCAGGTTAGGTTACACCAATCACATTACACCCACCACCAGCCCTCGCCTCCAAAACAACCTCCTCCCCCACCCTGCGTTGGCCCCCCCAGCCACCAAAAAACTAACCCCTCACCCCCAGGGCCCAGCCAATTTATCAATTAAAACATCAAAAACTCATCGTTCCCAACAAAATGGCAACGTTGGATAGTCCTCCTGTTACCGGATACCCATCACTCCTCGCCCTCATTCACTCCAACCCCCTTCCCACTCGCCCCCTCGCCCCTTGCCACCCAAAAAAATGATCAATAAACCGATTGATTTACCTCATTAATCCTCAACCAACAACTTCGACAATCAAAAAAATAAGTCCAAGTGTGGTAACACTAGTTTCATGTCGTCGTAGTCGCTCGTTTTCTCTTAAACACGCCTCTTTCCTTTCTCTATCCTCCTCCCGCGGTTTCTCACTCCCTCTCGCTCACTCCCACCACAATCCCCCGACTATCCCTCTCCTTCTCGCTCTCACTCACTCTCTCACTCTCTCTCTCTCTCACTTCAACTCCAACTCTAACTCAATTGAACTCCAAGGCAACAGATAATGATACGAGCCACCAACTGAACGCCAAAATCCTGGAAAAAATCAGCAATCATGTTGACCACAGGCCGATCAATCAATTAACCGATTCACTAATTATCCTGGAGCACTGATAAACACTGAGTGACACCGATAATGCGCATCCCAGTCTGTCTGTCTCACTTTTGTTGCCTCGTGAACGCGCGTGTCCTCGAGATGACGCGATTCACGTTCCACATAACTCTCTCGCACTGTTTTATAACGTGTAAATAAAATAAATATCGATGCACCCGGGGGTTGATTAATGGACATTCAGGCTAAAGGGGGGGTTGGAGGTGGAGAGGGTACAATTGTTTGGTCACATGAGACTTGAGTCAAGTTGAGAATGGAAAACACTTCGAGGGGATTTTTTTTGTCAACTCCATTGTCACGGGTGTAGCCACTGGTTTCTCTCCTGATTTATCCAATCGTGGGATTTTTCTTGATCTCTTGGGATGATTAATTCACGACAAATGTACTCCTTTTCCTTTTTTTTTATCGCGAGAACGAGGGGCTCAGGGGGCCTCGGTTAATCGCAGTTCGTGGAGAATGGACACAGGATAGGTAGACACTAGAAGGCGGCAGCAGTTGCGGCGACCAACACTACCACCAACACCAGCTCCACGCATGGTAGTGCATCGTCTCTCTTCTGGAGGTTTCTTTTTATTTTTCTCTCATTCGTTTTTGATTTTTGGATTGAGATTACTGTGGGCCTGCGGCGGGGCTGGCAATATCGTCTGGAGGGGGTGGGTTTTGCCATTTTGGGGAGCGATGGGGTCGTCTGTTTTTGGGGGCTTGGAAATTGTGGGGGGGCCTGGGGGATGCAGCATGTGGAGGCTTGGATGTGGCAACGGGCAACGGGGGACGAGGGCGTTTTTGTTCTGGGATGATCTGTTCCCTTTCGTGAGTTTGTGGCTGTCGTGGCGCGACAAGCGCTCGGTCTGGAGTAGGCTCCGGTCGGGAGAGCTCGGGAAGACTCGGGAGAACGGGATGTGGAGTATCATTGGAGAGTGGCATTTCGGAGGGAGAATACGAATTTCTTTTGGACGTGTTCTTTCTTTCTCCCTCGATTGTCCCTCTCGAGGAGGATTTCTTTGACGAACTCCTGGTGATCTAATTAACCCCCTTATCAAATAGCTCAATAAACGATTAGCAGACAAATTGAGAGAAAAAATCCCCCCAGAATGCCCGGAACGCAGTGAACAAGGAATTAACAATATATTTACGCCAACCGCGAGTCAAACGTCCTCAGGTAGTCAATAAGTCACGAGTTAATGTCTTCAACAATCAGACCAGCAGAGCACAACTTCCTGGGCACCTGGAGCACCACAGCGAGCCTCCAGAAACTCCTGCTTAGTCTGCTCCAAAAAAATTAGCCACATTTCCCCTGGAAGGTCCCCTCCAGGAGCACTCCCCTAGCTACAATAGATTCCAAACAATCCAATCCAACCAAGTCAATCAGGAGTGAACGCCTCATAAATTTCCCTCCAATTCCCCGGGACCGATCAACCCATCATTCGCCGCATTCCATCCATTCTCACCTTTCAAAAAAGAAAAAAAATCCAGTCGAGCCCCTTCTCCTCCTCCTCGTCGTCCTCCTCCTGGGGAAGGCTCGATAAAAATAACCAACAATCTCCAACAATCGAGAAAAACCACTAGTTTTTTCTCATCTGGTACGCAATAAATGTTTTGCCGGCCTCCTCCCTCCGCCCAACGAAGTTCTCGCTTGCTCGGCGCCATGTTTCCCACTCCCCCCCACCGAGGGACTACTTCCCCTACCCGGCTTTGTTGTCGATTCGCTCATGTGCAGCGAGCATTGGATTCAGGACGAGAGCCAGCTAGGCAGGAGTACCATCAGGAGTAGCTGACGATGATTATCAAAAGGGATGATGGAGATGAGCTCAAGAAAGTGTCCATGAGCTACGAGAGGAGACAACACGAGGAGGAACTTGATGATGATGATGATGAGGCAGGAGACAACAATTCTAGGGGTCTAGGTGTTGGATCCATCGCCAGCTGCTGCTGATTGACATCTAGGGAAAGGGTTGGAGATCACATGGAGTTGCTTATAATTTTCCCCTGGTGATGATCAGGCACTGGACATTGACAGCCAGGCTTGGGGAGGTGGGGAGATCTCCAGCTGCCAGAGGGGACTCGTCGGAAGCTTCAGAATTTTCTTCGGTCAAAACCGACTTTCCCAAGTTGTCAGGGAAATTTGGTTACCCCTCGCTAAAATTCCCCAGACGTGTCCATAATTTTTGGTAGCGATAGGGAATTTTATTAAGCGATTGTTGATTGTAATTGTCCCCTAAAAACAAATTCTCGTCATCTGGGGGAGGGTTTAATTGGTAAACCCCTAGTGATTGCGCAGCTCACCCCTAGTAGCCCCTCGCTGAGCCCTGTCCCCCTCTGGGGATGAATGAATCCTCCAGAAAATGAGCGCAAAATTTTCCAAATTCTCCCTCAGCTGATCTCGAGAAATTAGTTTTGCGCAACCTGGGGGGGGAAAGCCTAGTTGGAGAGCGCAATACCGCGCAACTCGACCCCTGATCGAAGCTATAGCCTCGAGCCTCCGTAGGATGACCCTCTGGGGGGGCCATTTCAGTTGACAAAGGCTCAGGGCTCTTGCTCCAGTAATGGAGGTGATGAATAGGAGCGGGGGATTCGACAACAAACGACTCGGGGAATTAATCATTAGGATTATTGATCGGATTGAGGGGAGGGGGGCCAGCCAGAGGCACCTGGAGAGCCGGCTCCAGGGACTCCAGCCGAGCAGGGGTTCACACGAGAGTGGATTGTTTTGGAAAAACACCTCGAGATTCTTATGTCCCACTTCATCCTTGAGCAACTGCTCCGAATGATTTTTTAGAATTGCCCATTAACTATCTAATAAAACTAATTAGAGATCATTAGAAAGTGGAGTTAGTAATTACCGAGATCATTTGATATTGCCCTCTCGCTACTTGTCTACCTGATTACTCCAGCCTTATCAATTGTCAATTGTATAATTATTTACCGAGAGACATAATTCCGAGTTAACAGAGAAAATTATTAATTATTTATTGTCCCCTGGATAGCCGTTAAAATGGCGGATGAAGATGATTATCAGACTTACCCCAGAGTCAATTCCTTGAGTATTAGGAGTCGTAGATCGTTGCATGTTGTGATAATTCTGTAAAATAAATAGATAAATAAATAATGATTATTGTTCCCGATTTTTATTGGCAGTAGATAAGTAGATAATCAAGAAATTTTCTTTCTCCGATTGAATTCAATTGAATAAGCACCTGTTGTTGTCCAGGCGTCGGCTGGGGTTGGGGTGATGCCGAGGGCGGCGGTGCCGGGGACTGGGAGAGCCCCCGCTGTGGCGACTGACTCGACGAGTTCGCCTGACTGGGCGGGGGTGGTGGGGCATTTGGAGGCCCTCCTTGGTTCCAGGCCCGCTGATCGGGGTACAAGCTCGGGGGATGGCCTCCTTGTGACGCGTACGAATTCAACTGGAATTTCAGAACAATTAGGACTCAATTATCGTCTGGAGTGGCCAAGAGTGTCAACCAAAAATCACTTCTACATGTTCTCCACAAGTTCATGATTACCGAGACAACTGAGGAGTAAAATTAATTGAATCTCCTGCAATTAAGACAATAAAACTAGTCAGAGATCACTGGACAGACTAGACTCCTCATTGAGAGAGTAATCATCTCAGGAACGAGGAATTGTCAGGGAAAACTCCTGGAGGAATCCTGAGTAATTGCTGACATGAGTCGACTATTACCCGTTCGTTAATTCAACTCCTCATCTCCTTCAGCTCCGAATTCTTGGGATGTCTCTGATGATGAATCAGTTGAGCACCCAAAGAAACAAATAATCTACTGAAAATCCGTCAATGTCGACCGAGAATTACCTGATGATGTCCATAAGGAGAATGAGGCCTAGCTGGTGATGGATATCGCGTTGTGTAGGGTTGATAGGGCATCGGAGTGGGTGAGCTGGGTCCACCGGGTCCCGGATGTAGCCTCGGAGACCCCTAGAACATTAACAGCCCGAGTGAGGCCCTTAAATCCCCCTCAAAGTTCTCCCAAAATTATTTATCATTCTAAAACTGATTGGATCCCCTGGAAACCTCTCCAAATGATAAACAATGCCTCAATTAAATGACCAAACAATGCATGTCGTGGATTTGGCTTTTGAGTTTGTTTTTCTTTTCAATTAATTCCTCTTTAATAAACCAATGGAATTACCCACGAAATTACAATGAGATTGCACTAAATAAATGCTTTTGCAATTGCTCAGTCTCAACAATTGTCTGTAATGCCGATTATCTGGTGTAATGACAAATAACAAATGAATTAATGCCCTCCAGATGAATTGAAATGAACCCCTGGAGTGGGGAATGACTGACTGGTCTTGATGAGATGATGGAAAATATGACGAGTGGCTCTGAATGAAGAAAATGAGAGTAAGAAAAAAAAATTACAGTTTGTGGTGGTCGCTGGCTGGGCTGGGGATAAACCGGTGGCACAACCGGCGGTCTCTGCATGGGCCAGGGTTGCTGATAGCCCTCAGGAGCAATGCCCGGATAATTAGGATGAAACCTGTGGGGCGAACTGGTAGCCTGCAACAGCTGGTTCAGGGTCGGCGTGGGTCCCGTGGCCTGCGATATACTCTGGCCCGAGAGGAACCTCGGCTGTCCAGGAAAGCCACCGGGCACAATATGCCCCAGCCTACCCTCAATCTTCGCCGAGTAATGCTCCTCCATCTCCGAATGATGTCTCCCCTCACTCTGTCCCTCAGTGAGTCCAGACTTGCTGTGATACTCTCCAGCTGTTTGTTTCCCACCGAATTCACTGGACTTGCCCGGATAATCGTCCTGATGATAGTCCCTGGAGAGATGCTGGCCACCGGGTGGATTGGCAGATCCCGGGTAATTGCCTCCATGCCCACTGCCATGGGCTGGATGAATATTGTGGCTCGAGTGGGCTGAATGGTGTCCAGGATGGCCATGCATTGTGTGCCCACCAGAGTGTCCACCAGAGTGACCACCATGCTGACTATGTGCTTGTTCATGCTGTTGTAGTTGGCCCTGTGCCTGTACCTGTACCTGGGCCTCCTGTTTACCACCATTACCATCGCCACTACCAATGCTCTGTATACTCTGAGAATTTTGTGGCACATCACGCGGCGATTTGACATCACCAACGTTATGTCCACCAATGTCCTCACGATATTGACTCATCTCGTATCCAGTATCACCGTCACCACGATTCACATACTTGAGCAGCTGGGCCGCGCCCCGATTTATTTTATCGGTGGGCTCTTGTTCGCACTGCTTATTAATACTAACACTTGCACTATTACCACTATTTTGTCCCCTTTTTTTATTACATTTCACTGTTTCATTGTGCTTTACATCGTTTTGTTGGCTCTCGGCTTGCGTAGCAGCCATGTTCTACCATCACGGTGCCATCATCCTCACTTTAACTGGCCAATGGGGGTTACACGTTCCCCGCGTACAATTTGCGTTTATCCTTATCGATGCGCTGATTGGTTGATACTGTACATTTACTATTAACACTGAATAACCCCGCATTATACGTTTGTTAGTGCTGCTGGCTTTGTCGGGCACGGGAGCATTATTTTTTTTTGCCAAGTGAGTGCGGGATGAATGGCTTTTTGGGGGGGAGTTTTGGGACTTTTTCGGGGGAGAATTGGCTTGGTTTTTTTTCCCCTCGGGCTCGCTCGGGGCATTTGGGGGATAGCTCGGGTTTTTTTATTCACCGAATACTAACGTCAAAAGTAGCGTCGCAGGGGGGACGCCATCTCCGGGGAGTCGGCTGTACTTGCCTGCGGCGTGGAGTGGTCAGCATCGAGAGGGGAGAGTCTGGAGGCTGTCCGGGTGGAGAAATGTTTTATCGACAAGTGCACTCGGTAAAGAAATCTATTCGTCAGCGCCATCTGCTGGTGATCCCCCAGGGGACAGAGGAATCATTCTCATAGGATGATTACCCTCAAGAACACCCGGGTATTCATGACTAGAAATAGAAAAAAAAAAACTTTGTAACAGTTGTTTCATTTGAAAATCGTAAACAACAACGACCGGACAGATCTAAATAATTTCTAATTGTTCATTGGAGTTGTTACTGTTGGAGAACAATCCATCGATTGTTTAAATGATTCGAGAACACTTGAAGGATGAACTTCAGTAATGTCGCGAAATACGAGAAGTATTTCCCAAAGGACGAGACACCGGAGGATCTCTGCGAGAGAATCCAAAAGTTTATAACAAAAACAAATGTTTACTCGTCTGTCGTCGAGTATGGTGCCTTCAACAAGATGATCGGTTTGGCTGCCATTGCAGTCAACGACGAGAAGAAGGCAATTAATCACTTGATAGAGTCCCACGCATTTCTCCACCGTCAGCAGGTGAACTTGCGCTACAAAAAGACTGAAATCCGTGACAGTTGTGGGTATCCCCAGAAGTTCGGAGTGAATCCAGCCCATCTGAGATTCGATGTTGACTGTCACGAGGGTGCCGAGTCCCTCGAGAGTAAATTGTTAGAGCTCCCACGAGAGTGGTATATGATCCAGCTGACACAGCCCTACAAGCCCAGCAAATGGCCTCCAGATGCTGTGACTTCTGTTCATCCACTTCATGTGACGGTTCTCCCCACTGGGCCCAAAGCAATAGCACCCTTCACCATCACCATTCCAGCACCTGACAACAGTATGTACGATCTCTGCAAGGACATCAAGGATCTCCTGGACACGAACAAATCAATTCTACAGGCTGAGTACGGCAATCACGCCATGTACTGGAAGATGAGGCAGAAGCAGAACAACAGGATGAAGACAGCTGTCCTCGAGATGGAGCACCGCTGGTTCAGGGAGTGGAGATTCTTGCTAATTGCTGATCTCCTGGAGCCCTCGGACATTGCCAAGGAGATGATTAAAATTGTTGATAAACTCATCGCTGATGATCGCTCATTGTCCCCGCTGTCACCCAAGACTCGTTGGCTCCTGCGCAAGGTATTCACAACAGCTGGTTACCTCCGAAAAACTGAATTAGCAAGATTGATAACTGTGATACTTCCCGATAATAAAAAATTAGCCAAGAATTTGATCCTGTCGATCGTTGGCAAGTCCAAGACTGCGACGCAACTCCGCGAGGAGAAGAGAAAGACAACGGTTTTGATTGTTGACGAGGAGATTGATTATCTTCCCCTGGAGGCTATGGAGATCCTCGAGGAGCAGCCGGTGACTCGTTTCCCCTCGTTTCACGTGGCATATGCAATGTTCAAGGAGCACGAGGAGGAGATTGTCAAGGGTTGCAAGCTCATGACGATCAATGAAGGGAGTGGCATGGGAATTGTCAATCCGTCGGACAATCTGCCCAAGATGGAGAAGAGATTGAGGGTTTTCATGGATTACTGGCTTCCCCAGTGGCGGACAATTTATAATGGACTCCCCGAGGACGAGGGACTCGCCAATGCCTTCGCCGATGCTCTTGTCAATCACGAGATCATGATGTACAATGGCCATGGCAGCGGCATTCAGTATCTACCTGGTGAGAAGATTGAAAAGCTCAGGGTTAAAGCTGCTGTTCTACTCTTCGGCTGTGGTAGTGTCAAACTCGTGCCCATTGGGGGACGATTCCCACCTTATGGCGTCTCCAATCAATATCTCACAGCCTGCAGGTGACTATCCCTCGAGATTATCTCTCAGAGCTTGGAAAAATTACTTAAAAAAGATATCCTCGCATCAACTCATTCTCATCCTCTCTCCACCCAGCCCCTGCACCCTCGGAATGAACTGGGAAGTGACGGACCTCGACACTGACAGGATGACCTCGTGCTTCATCAGTACCTGGATCCCCTCGAACGCCGAGAAGCCCTGGAAGCACATAGACTTCGAGAAATGGAGCAATGGAGCTTTAGAATTCAAGGTCAAGCCCCAGGACTGCTGCTGCGACACCAACTCTCCACTTTTTGAGCCTGAGATGCTGAGAGCTGTGGCAGCCGCGAAGAAGGCCTGCCTCCAGTTCATGACAAAAGCCGCAGTCGTCGTCCGAGGACTGCCGGTCAAGGTTAAATGGTGAGAAAAACATTCTCCAGAGCTTGAGATCAACTCCAAAATTATCTCCAGTAGATAGAAATATTATTTTACAAATACATTTGCATACATTTAATTTATAAAATTATTCTCATCAAAACTGTTTATAAAAAAACTGATTCGTCCAGTTCTGCTGCACCTGAGCTTGTCGCAAAATAATTTCTAAAATTATTATTAATAATGAGATGGAAAATTTGGTGTTGCGTTATAATATAATAATACCCAAGAATGTTATATTATTATATTATAAATATTTGTCACTGTCGTCAATATTTTCTCGGAATTAATATCCAGTTCGTTCTTTTGTTTTCTAGGAATGAGTAGTCACATGATGACCTGGGGCTCGGGGACGGAGCTGGCGATGCTTTTGTGGGGTAACACTTGACCGCCGTTGATGTAGAGCTCGTCCTTGACGATTACGTCTTCCCCGAGGACCGTTATCCCTTCCATACGCACCCAACGACCCACTACACACCTCCACCCCACGATACATCTGAAGTCCAATTGGGGGACAATTAAATTCAATAGGTAGTTGTATTAAATTCATAAATAATTGAATTAATTTCCATGAAATGTCCAGGAGAAGTCTGATAATTCTCATGGAGCGACAAATGTTTGAAGGAATATATCCAAGGACTGCCGGTCGATAAAATGAATGCAATAATTTAGGAAAATTTAGCGAATTTAAAATGCGGAATGATTGTTTAAAAATAATGTTGAAGCTTAGTCCAGTCATCGCTGAAGTATATTTACAAGTTTGGAATCATTTTTGTAATGTAGATTATTGATATCAGCTGATATTTACCCGTCAAGCCAACTGTGCTCTCGAATCGTCGCGGATTTGAGGATAGTCGATCGTTTGATACAGCAGCCATCGGCCAAAACGACCCCAGGTCCGATGGTAACGTTAGGACCGATCCTACAATTTTTCCCAATCACTGCCGTTGGGTCCACCAGGACATTACCAACAACCCCATCACCAGAGTACAATTTCTCGGGGTGCTTTTGCCTCAGGGAGGCCAAGTAAAGGCACATGCCTACGAAGAAAGGACAAAAAACTCGTGCATAAGTGATAATGTCCATTAGTTTACCAAAAATATTTTTTATAATTATATTAAGCGAATGAATTTTGAAGATTAAAGTGAGGAAGTTGTCATTGGCTGGTCTGCGATTTTTAAGAATAAATAATTTGTTCGGATTTTAGACATCTTCACTAAACATTTCACTTGTTGTCACTCTAATTTTCACTCAACAATTATCATTGTATTTTATTTATTTATCGTGGGACGTTTTACAGTCCTAGCGGGTCACCCCAGGAGCTGGACGCCAGGTACAGGCTCTCCTGGTGACAGGAAACCTTGGGAAACATTGGCCAATATGGCGGCCATCAATCAAGCCACAGAGAAACTTTAGTTGTCATTGTAATTTATTTAACAATTGTTTTAATTTTATCCCACCTTTGAGGAAGTCCTTGGGCTGTCCAACGTCCATCCAGTAGCCCTGGAGTTCCATTGCGTACAGAACATTGTCAGTCGCCATTCCTGGGAATACCTCTTTCTCGATACTCATTGGCTTGAGTTCAATTCTATTTAGTACACTTGGATTAAAAATATAAATTCCTGTAACCAAAAAATAACAACATACTGGAGTGATGAACAATTGGAGGAGTTGGTCGTTCGTTCTCATACATTTAATTAATTAAAATGAGATTGATGACATTGATGAGGAAAGTCAATTAATCACCTGCATTAATTTTGTTAGAGACAAACTCCTGGGGCTTCTCAATGAAGCTCTCAATCCTTCCCTCTTTATCATAAAGAACAACTCCATACTTGGATGGCTCCTCGACTTTGGTCACGACAATTGTCCCCTCGCCTCCATGGGACTTGTGAAACTGCATCAGCTGTTTGAATGGAAAATCGCAGATGATGTCTGAGTTGAGAACGAAAAAGGGCTCGTCGCTCTGGGCGAGAATGTCTTTTGCGAGGGCTATTGGGCCAGCGGTGCCGAGAGGTTCCTTCTCGTGGGAGAATATGAGATTGACTCCTAATTTTTCCGCCTCCGCTGACAACTCCTTCTCCATTTGCTCGGCGCGATAGGAGACAGCTAGAATAATCTCCGTGACATTTGATGCGACCTAGGATTAACAAAAAAAATCCCTGCAATCACTCGCCAACTCCCCAAAATCTCCCAGGATCACTCAAAAAGGAACCTTGAGTATGAAAAAACTCACAAGAGCCTCAAACTGATGCAGCAACATGGGTTTATTGGCGAATTCCACGAGTGGTTTGGGTCTGCTGAGTGTCAAAGGGCGTAACCTGGTGCCGTAGCCCCCGACGAGAATAAGCGCCCGCAGAGTTCCCATTTTCTTCCTCTTCTCCGGCATTTGTTCCCTCCACAGTCCCAACAATCAACCTAAACAATCAACTCCCCCTCAGACAACTTATTTATGATTAAAAATCCTGAGGAAGGGGAGGAATCCTCTGATCTTTCCTCTGCTTTCTGATTCTCTCCCTTGGAGTGCCCAATCTCCTGATCAGCTAATTTGTTTATCCAATTATTTACTCCTTTTATTTACCTAAAATCAATGATTGAACCCACTCACCTGAATGCTCCCTCGCAGAGGACACCTATCACTGCACTAATGACTTCTGACTGTTGACACCATCGTCACACATGCCACGTAGTTACAATGATTGTTTACGTATGCTCCATTAGAGTCATAATCGTAGATGACAGAATAACCTCTATTCCACTTACCGACAAATCCCCCAAAAAGAAAACCGTCAACATGACATTTGAGGTCTGGCAGGTGTCCCCCAGAGTGCAGCAGCTCCTGCTGCCCCCCCTCCCCCGCGAGTGTTGACGAAGAAATTACAATAGATAACAAGTAAACAAACAATGTCCAGGAGGTGGAGAGAGTCTCTCGAGACTTGCCAGCAATTCCTCAAAGATCCTCATAAGCCGGAATGATTAAAAAAATATTTGTGTACCTGGTGATCTGGCGAGTGTTGTCGGTGTATATTGTTCAAACGAGCGATGTCCCGGACGAGTACTGGCAGTCCCTGGAGGTCGCCCACAAATTGGCCTTTGGTTACGGCCACCTCACGTGGGAGTGGAGGCACAACGTCAGGAGCTACATTTACCCATTTTTAATTTCTCTTTTGTATAAAATTCTGGGCTCAGTGGGGCTGGATTCCCCAGGGGCTCTCATCAATGCTCCCAGGGTGTGCCAGGCGATCCTCAGTGCATACGCTGATTACAGGTGGAATAATAATTGTTTTATTATTAATTTTAGCTTGGGATCCACTAAATAAAGACAAAATTCCAGGTTCTACCTGTGGACGAAGAGTACCTGGTCGACTTTTGTCCTGAGTCTCAACTGGTTCTGGTATTATTGTGCCAGCCGAACCCTGACAAACACCCTGGAGACAGCCCTCACCACAATAGCCCTCTCGACCTTCCCCTGGAGGAACTCAAAGCCCCCAGAGACCCCCCACTTCCTCTGGATCATCGGCTTCACTTGCGCCATCAGGCCTACCATGGCCATCACCTGGATTCCCCTCTGTACGTACCACCTCCTCACGACCTGTCAGAGCCTCCCCCGAGTACTCCTCCAATATTTCCTCATCGGACTGGCGACCCTCGCCTACTCCACTGCAGTCGACACCTACTGCTACCAACAACTAGTCCTGACCCAGTGGGAATTCTTCAAAGCAAACATTCTGAACAACATCGCTGGCTTCTACGGAACCCACAGCATCCTCTGGTACTTCAAATCAGCCCTCCCTGTCTTGTCCGGAATTTACGTTGTCTACCTGCCAATAGCAGCGTATCAAGTCCTGAAGTACTACCGGATAAATTCCAAGGAATTTATTCTGCTCTTCACGAGCTTCTGGACAATATCAGTCTACTCTGTCTTGGATCACAAGGAGTTCAGGTTCATCCTCCCAATTTTACCCATGATCATTTACCTCTGCACGTGCACGAGGATCCCACGAGTGTTGAAGTCCTCGGAGACCTTGAAGAGGATCTTCCTCGGGGTTTTTGTACTGACGAATGTGCTCCCACTGACGTATTTCAGTTTTGTCCATCAGCGGGGGACCCTGGAGGTGATGAGTGTGTTGCGGCAGGAGTTGGGGAAGCTTGAGGAGGGTCGGGGGGTGGAGGTTATGTTCCTGACTCCGTGCCATGCTCTCCCACTGTACAGCCATCTCCACAGGAATGTCACGACGAGGTTCCTAGGCTGTGAGCCCAATTTAGGAGGTGGTGAGGAGTACGTGGACGAGGCTGAGGACTTCTTTGGGGAGCCCATGGGCTGGATCGAGAGGGAGTTCGGGGGTGGCCAGGACTGGGACGAGGAAGGTGTGTTGCCTAGGTTTGTAGTGATGTTTGACAATGTCGAGGGGAGGGTTGAGAGATTCTTAGGATTTTATAAAGCCATTGCGAGGAGGCTCAATTCCCACTTTAATCAGGGAAATTATGGGAAATATATTGTTGTTTATAGGCATAAATTATTGGGGGATTGATAGGAGTCCACTGGCTACCCTGATATCAACAAAAATAATATTTTTGTTTATTTACAATTAATCTATTCAGCCTTGGATTATTGTTGCATTCAAATTTTCTAAGACTGCGCGCGCTTTTGCGGCCATTGTGAGGTTCAATGATAAAGACAATTGTAAACATCAGTCACGAGGAGATCCTCACAAGAAACCAAATAAAAAGGTACAACAACAAATTGAACAATAATAATTGAAATAAACAATTGCCAATCAATAATCCCTAATCTCCACTAGAGGAAGAGAGCTCAGGGAAAAATGAAGGAGAGTATTACCGAGGTCTGCGAGAGGCTGGACAATCTCGTACTTCACACCCTGGAGCTGATAGAGGAGAAGGTGGTGACGACGATTCAACTGGAGAATCATCTTCGCGATGGGCACCTGGAGCTGGCGAAAGCCAGGTATATCGAAGGGAAAGAGTCAGTGGGAATGCTCCGGGTGCCCCAGGAGACACCGATGACCTCACTCTTCAATTTGGAGACGTCGTATCCAGAGCACAGCGATGACGAGGCCGAGCCCAGCACCTCCTCCATTCCTCGGTTCTCAATAAACTTGAAGGACAAGGAGGAGATCAAGGAGATCCAGAATCCCCTCAAGTGGTTTGGGGTTCTCGTTCCGCAGAGCCTGAAAACTGCCCAGAAGCGCTTCCAGGAGTCCCTCTACCTCTCCGCCAGGATCAGCGATATTGGAGCTGAACTGAACGTGATCTCCCGAGATTTTGAGGGGGTTAAGAGAGTTAAAGGGAGGCTGGTGGAGGAGGATAGGGAGTAACCTGGTGGAACTGTATTATTGGGGGTTAGGAAGAGGGATGAATACTTGTCTTGGGGAAATTATCAATTCATTAAATGAATTATTATTAAGAAGAAACCAAATTCTTTCAATAATTGCTCACCGCCAAGCCTACTACCTACTACCCCCTCATGAGAACTCGCCCAAGCCCCACAACCCCCATTGGTCCCCATTGACGACAGCCCAGCCAATCAGCCCCTGAGCACCCCCAAAAATAAAGCACCCCTCAATCACTCCAAAAACCCCCCTATCCCCTTTCTCCTCTGTCAAAATCTCCCCAAACTTCAGTCCCCCAAAGAAAAAATCCTCAAAATTGTCGGGACTGCTCAGGACGTGACCATAACCCCCCAAAAACAAAGAGAAACCAACGTCGCAAAACGATAACGCGGCTCGGCAACCTCGGCAAGCCTCAGGCAAATATGGCCGAACAAAGCGACCCAGCCAGTTGTCGTTGAGTCCCTGTCCTGTCAACCAAAGCCCAACAAAGGGTTAAACAATATCAAAATAACCTCTCCAAAACAAATAATCAAATTAGCTTGATCAGCATCATTTGTTCAGCCGTAATGCGAGAGCAGGAGGAGAAAAACCTCGGGAACAATCACTCTGTGCAAACAATGTGGAGTTGACTTCTGTGTACGCATGTATGTGTATGTTTTTTTCTCCATCTAGTCTAGGAATGATAAAAGACAATGTTCACCGAATAATTGTGTCGATGGCATCGATAGTCAAACAATTGACAATTGACAATTGATTCAGAGGTATTTTGAGTGACTCGATGTCCTCATCTGTTAACCGACGATAATGAGGAGTCATTGTTATGGGAGAGAGACTGTTGAGGTGGTCTGAAGGGGTAATAGTGATTCCAAGGGTTGACAATCGAGGGAGTAATGATAATGTGTGGACAAGTGTAGATATTCAACTGCAATGCCTCAAGAACAACAGTTGTCTGGGGACAATCCGAGGGACTGCAAACGTCCGCCTTATTTGGTGTGAGGTTAAACATTTAATGTGTGATTATTGGTCATGATGGACATTGAGGTGGAGACTGGCAAGGACAGAGCCGGTGATATCAATCCCGGCTGCTCCTATTCGGGAATGGTGCACAGTAAGAAGGTCATCAAGCATGCCCTGAGGCAGCAGGCGAAAAGGAGGAGGAAAAATACGACTATTGCCAGTGGTAATTCTAGGGCATTGCCACAAATTGTTGTTAAACCATTGGCACCACCACCTGCACCTCCACCAGTCATTGCACCGGTGCCAGTTGATGATCCACCAGCTTCCATACAGCATAATAATACCGGTGAGTTGAGGAGGGTATGTTCAGGGAGATTCTAGGGGTAATTCTGAGGGCTATTAGCGAATCCAATTATTTATTTCATCCTCTCCTTCTCTTTCCTCAATCAATTCAGAGATCATTGTCATTCGCCGAGGTCTGGCCCTAATTTTAGGACAGATTCGTTTTTGTCTCACGATTTATTATCAAGAACATCAGGAGTTTCATTCTCATGAGCTTGACAATTGGATGTCGTTTTTGTTTTGTCCAAAATCTGTAGAATAGATCTTAAATTCAACATTTTATCAAACAATTTTCCCATCCTCAGGAAAGTCAGTTTATCTAACTCGAAAAAATGTCAAAATTAAAGTTGAAGAGCCGGCGGCAACGATGCGCGAGGTCCTGGCGAGTCTGCCGGGGTTCAGTCTGAAGTCCTCCCGTCGAAGATCGACAAAGAAGCTGTCGGCAGCGGCCCAACTGGAGGCAGGCCTGGTAGACCTGGAGTCCCCAGCAAGCATTCTAGCCAGTACAAGTCTACGAGCCCTCCTGAATAGGCACACCTTCCAGGGCCTCCCTCCGCTCTACCAACGCAAACTGGCTCAGCTGTTGCCGTCGGTGGATCGTCAAGACGCCGCGACGTCCGGTCTAAACAACGAATTCTTCGCTCGCGCCTGCCTCGAGTGGAGAAAGCGCCTGGCAGAGGGTGAATTCACTCCCGAGAATCAGCAAAGACTGAAGATGGAGGCCGAGAGGGACAAGAACAAACTGGATCCCTGGAAATTGAAGCACTTCGAGCCAATCTGGGGTGACAAGAGAGAGCCAAAAGTTCGCCTCCACATTAACGAAACGAGAGCTGTACCTCATGGCGGCGCTGTCACCAGATCAAGCCTGAGACTGAGACTGGAGAGCACACAGGAGACCATAGCACCCATCACCCCATCCCCTAAACTAATATACACGCGACAGAGTAACCCCGACAAGACTGAAACGGAAACTGAGACTGAGACTGAAGCTGATGTCGAAGTGGAGAGGACAACTGCGAGAATTGAGGAGGACAAAGAGGCCGTGTCGTGTCCCGTCCTCATTCAGAGAACGTCCCCAGAGCCTGAGAGACTCCGGGTGATACCGGAGAGCTTGACCCCTCCAGCGCTCGAGGAGCAAGAGCCAGAAGAGCCTGAACGGCTTGAGCGGCCGGAACAGCTGGCCGAGTCTGCAGTCGCAGCTGAATCTCAACCTGACGCTGAAATTGAAGCGCAACCTCAGCCCGAACCCGAACCTCAACCGGCGCTGGAGCAGGTGGAAGAGCCGGAACCAGAGCAAGAGCACGAGCAGGAGAATTATGCCGAGAGAGTTGAGGACAGTCCAACGATAATCCAAGAGCCAATGGAGATTGAACTTCACGAAGAGCTGCAGGAGGAACTTAATGAGGAGCACGAGGAGGTCGAATTGAGTGCGAGGAGCCTCGAGGAGGAGCCCCAGGAGGCGCTCGATCTTCCCGTGATTTCAGAAGCCTCAAGAGTGAAGTTCCACGAGGAAGAGCCAGAGATCTTTGTCTCGACCATGATCTCATCTCCAGTTGCTGCAAAATCGGAGATTCCCGTGGAGTCTGTCATTGAAATACCCCCAGAGTGTGATCCACCGATTCTCAATGATTGCCATGGCTTGACGATGAATCTCGATGTCACGGAGATTGCGCTGGACTCTCAGGAGGCATTCGACGAATTCTCCACGACAAAGGAGGACAAGATCTTTGAGATACCAGAGTGTGAGAGTGCAGCAGCTGTCGAGAGTATCTGCGAGTCTGTGAAGACTCCCGAGAATCTCATTATCGAGGAGCACGTGATTAATGTTCAGATTGAGGATGGCATAACGTCGGGAATGTCTCCGGGTATTACTGGCGGAATGCCTCCAGGAATGACTCAAAGTGTTCCAGATTCCGAGCCAATCCCCGAGGGAATGGAGATTGACTCGGAGACGCTGCAGAGGATTCACGAGCTGGAGGTCAGGGGTGAGATGAGGGAGGCCTACGAGGAGATCTCGGGGTGCACTGGTGAGATTATTTATCCAATTCTCGAGGGTATGGACATGGGATCCAATGGATCTGAGGAGGCTGAGGGGCAGAATGGAGTGGTCGAGGCGGAGGAGATCAGGGAGGCCGAGATGACTGAGTCCAATGAGGATGAGGAGCTCAGAGATGCTAATAATTATGTCTGCTCGGAGATGCTCGACTGCAGTTGGAGTGTCGATCCTCCCAGTGGGAATCCCGGGATTGAGGCCGCTGCACAGGATATTCAGGTGCCTTGGCCACTGGTGGCAGCTGCTCTCGATGGCTCTGTCGCTGCCAACATCACAGTAACAACCCAGGAGGACTGCAGCGACACATCAACAACAACTGACTCCACGACAAGTGTCAATCCCCCCCAGATTGTCCAGCAGATCCAGCAGCAGGTCCAGCAATTCAGCAATGAGAGCTTGAGCAGTTCTTCCAGCAATGAGGGGGTCAATTGTGTGGCACTCCCTGTGGCCCAGACCACTCCCTTCACCGAAACAATGACCCTGAATGCTCCAGTTACCTCTTGTCTCCTCAAGAATGTCCAACAGAGCTCGCCCATCATTGCTTTTCCTCCCCTCCAGTCCATCAGATTTGTCCCACGTTTTCAGCAGAATGTCAATTCAAGAATTCCAGGACAGAATAATATCGGGAGAATTCACACGGGAATTAGGCCCAGTGGGCCACAGGTGCCGGTGGTTCAGGGCCATCCGCAGAGTGCAATAGTTGTCCAGCAGCATCAGACTGGCATTTCCGTGCCGGCTGTCAGCCAGGCCAGGCAGATCGTTGCTAATATGCAGCCACAGTATACTAGTCCTAGTGTTAATCCCAGGTCGAGATCGGGGGGTCAGGTTGGCTACAGAGGGAGCCGAAATGGTGGTAAGGAGCAGGGCGGGCGCAGCAGGAGCTCCACGAAGGAACCGCCTGGTGCGGTCAATCTGGAGAGGAGCTATCAGATCTGTCAGGCGGTAGGTTTTCCTTTCTTTTACACTTCCCCATTTATTTATTTATTTATTTATTGGGTTTCCATTGATTTGCCATGTGGCCCTCATCACTCGACCCTCTCCCAAATGTTCCAGGTCATTCAGAGCTCCCCCAATCGAGACCAGTTGAAGGCCCACCTGAAGCCCCCTCCGAGCCTGCTCGCCCGAGGCGACGGCGCATTCACGACCAACAAGTCCGGAGGACGAACGATAACAACTGTAAAAGCTCAGAAGCAGCCGATTGCCCACGGTAAGAATGCTAACAAGACTCAGACGGTGATGCTGCGCCAGGTCTTCACGACAACTCGCCAGCAGCCGGTGGAGATGGCCGAGGGAGCGCCCGCGACCACTGTTGCCCAGTTGGGAGCGGTTGCTGGTAATGGCTCGACGAATTTTGGTCAGTACATTCTTGTCCAGAGGACGGGAGTGAGTGATGGGGCGCCGAGGGCGTCTTCGGCGCCCCCGTTGCCCCCCCAAATTGCCGGGCTCGGGGTTGGGGTCCATCTGGTGCGAGGGCGGCCTGCCAGCGCTGGTGAGGGCTCACATCAGGCCGTCACTCTCAAGGCACGCGGGGGATCCGATGGCCGGGGGGGAGGCGGCGCTGAACCCGCTGCTCCTGGAGTCATCATGGGGGGCGATCCACCTCCTCCCTGCGAGTGCCACATGAGGGGGGCCATGGTCATCTGTCGGCAGTGCGGGGCTTTCTGTCATGACGACTGCATGGGACCTCAGAGAATCTGCGCCACTTGCCTCATTCGCTGATAATTTATTTCTTAATTAGGGGTATTTTTGCGCTCCAGGGGGAGGGCTGTACACATGGGGAAAATCCAGACGACAATTTGTTGAACAATTGAACAATTAATCAGGAAGAAATCTATGGCAGTTCTACCAAACCTGTTTTAAAAATTAATTTTATTTTTTGTATGATTTTTATTGAACTCCTCTTGGTCGGGAAATCTTCGGGAATTCCTCACGACATTTTACTGAGTTAAAAAAAAATTATTTATACATTAATCGAGCTTTGTTGACATAATAAACCCCCCCCCACCACTTGAGCGCATTAATAAATTCAATACGAGAATAAAATATCCAGCAAAATGTAAACAAAAAGCATCCACAGGAATTAGAGTTCAAATTCAAATGAAAACGTAATTACCTAATCTTTAATTAATTATAGTTTTTATTTATAAAATGCAAGAACGATTTTTCCATACGTGAAATAATGTCATTCTTTTATTATTACGAATGAATGCATTTTTTTTCTCTCTCTCTCTCTCTCATCAGGATAGCTATTGTTTTAATTTAATTGTACATTAAATTGTCAATGTGTAATATTGAACGTATAGAAAAATTGTTCATTACCAACATCACGAGAAACTGATATTTCTCACCTTCGTTTTACGTGTAGATATTTTTTTTATACTATTGTATAAATATTTTTCTAATTACGCTACTTGTGTTTGTCGAACTCGCGCCATATATTTTACTATTTAAAATAGAACGAAGAGAAAAATGAGAAAAAAAAAAACAATGGAAGAGCAATTTATTTCATTAAATTAATCCTATTGTACACGCTTACTGCGCGACGAAGCTCAACTATATAGGCAGAAAATTAATTTAGATGAGAGCATTAAGGATAGTGATTGATTAATTCAAAAGTGGCGAGAGGAAATGCAACAAAAATTGCAAATATTAATACATATTTTGTTGTTTAATTTCCACAATTGTCCGCAAGAGACAAATTTCCTGCAGTCGTAAAAAAAAATCGTCAACAGTTTTCTGAGCCTTCGATTTAGTAAACAATTGAAAATCGACGACGTGTTATTATAAATATTATGACAACAACAATAACAATTTTCTATTTACCACGTGAAAAATGTCCACTAAAGTTTCTCGTTTGGTTGCGTTTCACCTGATCACTGAAGAATATCAATTATCAGCCACAATATCGCCTCGTTACGATGCAATAATTATTGAACAGTTGTAAATAATTATCAATACTGTTCCATAAACAATTCCAGGTGTTATGGAAGATTGAACAAATAAAAAATGCTGCAAAGATGAATGATAATCGGTTGAATATCCACCAACAAAACAAGCAATGCCCACAACAATATCCATAGGGTATAAACAATTGTAAACTGTTTATTATTGTCGACAATTAGAATCGAGCAGATTAAATACTTGAATAAACATTCAAAGTAAAATTCCCCCGCCAATTTATTAATCCACAATCGAGGAGCGAGAGGAAATAGACTTTTTCAATTAAATTATTGATGCATTTTTATTTGATTTATTATACAATTCGATGCTTCTATTCCATAGTTGCCAAACCATTATAAACAATTAATACACTTCACCTGGAGATATCCCCATTTTGTTTCAGGTGAAATACTCGAGGCGATTGTAGTGGGAATAAGTAAAAATGCCGATAAAATGAGATCGATAATTATATAAATAAATAGTTGCATAAAGTCTAGTAGCAAAACAACGGAAATGAACAAATTCTGATATTCAGTTGTTATTAATTTTGGATTTGAGGGACGAGTGGATGATTTTCAGTGATTTATTTAATAATCCTGAAGCCTATTGTCGTAATTATTTGATATTTGCACTGGACAGACAAACAATTGTCAATTAATTGTTGAAAGGAGAGATATTGAACTAATGATCACGGACAATTGCATTAATTGTCAATGAATGATTAATTCCAAATGTCGCCTGGCCCCTCAAATCCAAAATCACCGAGAGCAATGAGGAAATTCAGTTTAGCCTTTCCAAATTCGCGAATTACATAAACAATCTGATGAAAAATAAATTAATTGGCCATCCCCTGGTTATCAATCCGTGATAATTCAATGTTGAGCCCAACTGGTGAGACATTTGTGTTATCTTTAACATGTATAATATTTATATAATACATGATGACTCATGAATCAACGAAATGATATTTTTATAGTCAGACATTTGATAATTTATCATACTATGCATATAATATTCACTCGATTTTCTATACACCTACTCTACATGCCGCGAACGACGGGGCAAAATCGATTCTCCAGTTGTTGAATATTCGAGTGATTGCAGTGAGTGTCGGACGAATGTCGGGTTTTGTGCCGCTCCTCGGCGCACTGGACAGTCGGTTTTGC
>JAPYZN010000143.1:0-53479 GCA_030522865.1 Psyttalia lounsburyi
TTCCCCCTCAATTTTGAGGTGTCCATTTTGCCCCACTATTGCCTTTTGAGATAATTTCACGGACGGGTCTTATCCGTTTTTGTGGTTTGGATTCGGGTCCCCAAGAAGCTCTTTAGTGGGTTTTCATTGGGAGAACTTTATTTTTTTCTTAAAGTGTCCATTTTGCCCCGCCCTTCCCTATTAATTCCAAAATTCAATCAAAATTTATGAAAAATCATTGAACACTTGATCCTAAATACAAGCGCTTTTTCTTCAAAGCATTGTCAGTTGAAATACTATAAAAAATAAGAGAAATTAACTCATTTGTGCCATCTCCGCTCAACTATTGGCGATCAAATTACGGTTTTTCTACATCCATATTCTCGTGTTCGATAATGCTTTTTTTCGTTGGAACCAATAGCAACCGATGCCTCGTGTCCCCACGGAAGATATTGACTTTTGGAGGATCGTAATCAGTAACAACTCATCATAGATTCACATGTATCACGACGAATATTGTTCACGTTGACATGTTTACAAGTCCTCTTTCGCGGGAGTGGTGTTATGTATAACAATAATGAGCCATGAGAAATTCATCAGCTTTTAGCACACATTTGCATACCATTGAGATACATTATTTTGGCAAAACGCTCATTGACATATTAAACGAGCTTTTTTTTTTTTGAAACGCTAACGACTGCGTTTCTGCATTTTAGGGAAGGATTTTTTACTGGAGTTTTAATAAATTATCCATTACGTTCCCGATTTTTTTTTAACCTAGCGAATTTGCTATCCAATTATATAGGATATTTGTTCCACTGAACTTCTATTAATTTTCGAAAAAGCTTTCTGTTAAAAAAAAATCAATCAAATTTTATTCTTCTATATAATCTATTTTATTGAAATTTTTTTTTGTCTGATTTTGTTAATGAAACCGTACAAAATTTTATAAAAAATACGCTAATAAATAAATACGCAGAAAAAGCTAAGTTTGTGGAATCTTTTTTAGAATGTTTTATAAATTTACCAGGAATTCCATAAAATTATCTAGCGCATTCGCTAGCATTTTCTATTAATTTTTTTTCATACGTTCGAGGGTAATACGTAACAGAATTGGTTGAATTTGAAAGTGAATTTAATTAGAAATTTCTCATTGGGTATCCTCAGATTCCAACGATCTACGTCAATAGCTCATCCCTTTATGAAGTTGACAATGCTTGTTCAACGTCTTCATCTCAAAATTAAATTCTATTCTATTCTTTTAAATTACTATGTCCTCTCACTGAAATAGAGGGGCAAATGTCGCACCTTTTTCCTCAGAATTAAGTACCTTTCATCGTAAAATTGGCCATACGCCGCTGGGATTGTTCTACAAATTCTCTCTTTTGTAAAATTCAAGATTTTAAATTAAAAGATTATTGGTATCTTAAAATTTTTTAAAATCTCCGTGATCCTTGAATTTTTTTCAATTTAATTATAGTTTTGATATATCAATAAACATTCTTCAAACAAATACGAAATAAAAAACAAATGAAACAAATGAAATAAAACATTGGGAGCGAATTTTCCTCTCACCACATTTGCGTTATCCTTCTTTTTATTCGGGCCACCAGGACTTCATAAATAACATCCTGATAGTTTCAAATACCCGAGTAGATATTTCGAAAAACTTAAAAAAAGGGGGCGGGAGCGTGAAGGAAAGAATTCTAAAATGAACACTTTTTCTTTAAAAAGCTCAAAAAGAGGAGAAAGGGATTTTTCTCCCAATTTAATAACAAACACATACGTACACTTTTCTAAACACTATGGGGGGAGGTGGGGAAGGGGGGGGGGGTCGACTCGGCACGAAACGGCGACATTTCACGAAGTTAAAAATTTTGATTTTTGAGGGGAAACCAGTACCTTCCTATCGGAAAGTTAAAAATTAACATTTCCATTGGAATATGAAATTAAACTGAGAATTTTCATTTATCATCTGTTATCTTTAATTTTTTTCAGCTTGTAAATGAATACTTGAAGGATTATGTTCTACAGCTTTAAATACCTCTCATTGGAAAAACGATCGTAATATATGGCGTTCAACGACTCGACCCAAATTATGATATTATGAGTTTGAATTACCTCTCGAAGCTAATTGAAACTCATAATATTCTATTCTGAATAGTTCAAACCAAGTTTTCAAATGATTCTCATTATATGTGGCAACGTGCATGTGAATACCACTTTAATTGCAGCCCCGGAGGGTACATTTCATTTTGCACCACAACTGACATTCCCATCAACTCGTCATCCCTTGCTGAAGATACATAATTTGCTATTTCGATGGGACGATCTGCGGTGAAATTACGGCGTTAAGGTCATGGATATTCGCTAGGTCATTTTCATTAAGAATTCATTTGCAAATGAGACATGATGAGCAACGCATTTTGCCTCGTCACTGGGAAAAATTAAATTTTAGAAATTTATAGAAGGGGATGATGTCTAAATACAGTACCTCAATGACTTTAGGTAGTGATAAAAAATTCATGAAAACATTTCGAGGCTTTTTCAACGACGAAAGATAATTTCATATACAAAAAAAATTATTGCGGAAAAATTGCGGAAGAGATCAAAATTTTTTATAAATCGAGGGGAAAATTCAATAAAAAAATATAACAATAGAATCACAATAGAAAGATCCAGAGAAAAATACAAGTTTATCGATTATTCCCTTGGACCTTTCGATAAAAAACGCCCAAATCCAGTAGAATTGTCTCATGAATTTTCTAGAATTTTTTATAAAATTATTTCGCGCGTGGCTGCTTCTGTTCGTAATAAAAAAAAAAATGTAATTTCCCATAATTTCCTTCTCCAACAATTTCCTCAACTCCATTCTCCCCACATCCCATCCAATAAATGGAGCCCCAATTTCCGATTATCATTCAGAAACCCCCAACCCCACTCTTCGATTGACCATATCTAATTAACCAATCAATTACCCAATGACTCACCTGAAAAAAAAACCCACCAAGCCCCCAAATTGAACACCAACAATTAATCACCACCCGCCCTCCACCGACAAACATTATAATTGCCCTGATTGAACAAATCAGCTAATCCCACCATTTTAATCAAACCCTTCAAACCGGGCGCAATCTCCGCGAGAAAGCCTGCCATCAAAGAATTCTCTACCCTCGGCACAGCAAAAAAAAAATAGTTTCACTCTGATTAAAATGACGAGGAAGAAAATTGAAAGCAAGAAAAAAAAAAGAAAAATATTCTCTTTCAGAGGCACGAGCGGAAATTGTCGGGCCACCCGAGAAATTTGTCCGTCCAGGAAGTACTCTTCAGCTCCACTGTCTGGTTAAAAACTCAACGGAGACGCCGTCTTATCTATTCTGGTATCACAATTCACGAATGATAAATTACGATTCTGATCAGGGTGTCAATGTCAGTACCGATCTCATTGTGCGGGAGAGTTGGCTCGAGGTGCCCAAAGCATCGGATCGTCACTCTGGAAATTATACGTGTGAGGCTAGCAATGCAGTACCGGCTCGTGTTTTTGTTCACATACTGAATGGTGACAATCCAGCAGCAATGCAGCACAGTTTAGCATCGTTGGATAAAAATTCAACGCTGCTAATAACTATTCTTTGGCTCACTATTTTCATCGTACCGAGTACATTTTTTTAATGAGACAATGATGAATCATTGGAATTACAAGGTTTCTTCAAATGTGTGTAAATATTGATACAATCAATGGGTAACTGTACATAATCCCATGCATGTGTATACTATGAATAAATGATAATCTACTTCATATTTCATTGATTTTCTTCTCCTACGACTCTTCGCAGAGGGAGCAGGCACTTCAATAGCTAAACTTCAATTGCTCTCTCTCTCTAAAGCGCATTTTATGAATCTTGGATCAACCAACGGTGAGTTTTTCCTTCAAAAATGTCTATTTATGTCCACATTTTTCAATATTTTTCATCTTTTTTACAATTTAAAAAGATATTTTTCTTCGTAGCGTAATTTATGTTTACATTTTTCTGCCAGTGTTTTCTCGTTGACCCCTTAATAAATCTCTTATTCAGATGCAAAAAGGTTAAATTTGACTCTTAGTATTTTAGTTATTTTTTTCCACCCATTAATTTTACATTTATCAACTTTGTTTTCCTCTGTATTCTCCCCCGTGAACAAAAAAAATTCCATTCGCAATGTCAAAAGCATTTTTGATAGCTTTCAGCGGATTTCTATTTGCAGTAAATGAAGAATTTTTATTCAAAAATACAATACGTCCACATTGAGATGACTGCGTTACAATCCATTTACGACCATAGCCAAGGCTTGTATTCAAAATGGAGTATATCGATGGAATATTAAAAATAAAATCTCTCGTCAATTCATGGATTGGCATTTGTCCGAGTGGTTCTGTGTACCGATACTTTATCATTTTGTTTTATGTATAGAAATGGCCACAGCTGTGGTAAAAAAAAGTAGCGATTTAACTCTATCAGTCTTCGTGATATGAAGAAAAACCGTTTACACTCTCGACTGTGTTTTTCCAACGAACCTCCTTGAACTATTGGAGCAAAATGGATTGTCAAGCGGGCAAAGAAACCGAAAATTTCTCAGGGATTACCCTCCCCACATCTCACCCTCTTCATTCTCACCCTCACGGAGCCTCACGATATTGCCGCCGGTAAAAAAGATAGATTGAACATGGGATAACTGCATCTACCCTCTGATTTTTTACCTCGATTACGGAGTAATGTCCCCACTCAATCTTGCGACGGTCTATATTCACATTTCGTTACTCCTCTTCATTTTACGTGGTATACAAATTTAGCCCCGTGGGAGCTGCAGAGGGACTTGTCGATACAGCGATATGAGAGGTCGATATAGGCGTATTAAAGGAGAAATGGTAAGAGGTAGGCGTATTTCCATCAGACCATTTCCATTTTTGGACATGTACGAAATGAGGACGGAGAAATGGACGGAATTGCCTCTATTTAAAAAATAATATAACGTTTTTTATATTTTTGCTGCCGAACGGGTGCATTGTTATCGTACAAATTAGACTCTTTGTTTTTTCGTATTCTATCAATCTATTATCATCCAAAAAGTTCGAAAATGCGATTTGTAGATTCTGTCCGTATGCATGTACGTGCGTGACAAATGTTTTTTTTGTTTTTTTTTTTATGATTGTGCACGACTGAATCCATGGAATGAAATCACTTTTTTTCGAACGCAGGCACTGTTGAACCCTACTCATCGCCATTAATTAAAGTCCAATTCGTTAAGTATTAATTTGTTTTTTCACTTTTTCCGAAAATCCGCGTTTCGACAATAACTAAAAAACATGATTTTCATTCAATTCAGGATGGCGCACAAATTTCGCTTGAATGTCCTCTGAACCGAGTTCAACGATGAGAGCGACAGCCTCTAGTAGTGTTTTTTATTTTTTAGATTTTTATTTTACTTCATATTAAAATTTCCGGCGTATATTGAGATTCTATGTTCACAGGACTTTTAATTCGGATTTCCACTATCAGTTCCGATATGACAGTGTCGAAAATTCATGATATTTATGGTAGTTACATTTATTGATGTGATATGTATCACCTTCCATGAAAATTTTGAAAAATTTCGTGAATTTTATTGAACGCGATTTTTGTTCGGGTTTCTTCGGATTTAATGTGTCAAATTCATTCGATTAGGTATGGATAATTTTCCTAAAATAATATTTCATCTAAATTTGGACATAATATAAACAATCACCATTTCATTTCATCTTCAACAAACGATCAATTGTTGAGTCAATTATCTAATGCCAAAATAACCATTCGGGAGCATGTTACTAATTCAGTAGTAGAAAAAAACTATCCTATATGAATTTTAAAAGCACGAGCCCGAACGCGGGCTACCGCCCGCTGTATTGTAAAGAAACCGAGCGCGTGTCATGTTAAGATTTTGAGAGGTTAGTGAAACTGGACGCCATGGCAGTTATTGTCGGAGTGTCGTCAGTTTCAACCAATAAGGAATAGGTGTGACAGACTTTCGATATTTTCGATTCGATTCGAGATCCGGAACTTTATATAGCGTTCCACATTTTTGTGACGTCACAGGATATTATTGGATGGGATTTGGAGTAGGTAGGATAGGATCCAGGATAAATCTCAATATAAAATTTACAAGAAATTGTTACTGTAAAAATGGATAGTCTAGACCGGGATTCGAATCCGGGACATTCCGATTATGCATGAAAACTACTATGCTATACTATACTGTATGAATTTTAAAAGCACATCCCACTTGTTTTATTCAGCATATAAAATTTTCACTCTGTGAAGATAAAATAACATTGTTCTATAGCATAATAAAAAATTTATTTTATTTCGTGTCGTGTATGGATCCATATTTTTTCGTTCAAAATATTTGTATTCGTAATATTTCAGTTTTTTTGGTGAAAAAAAAATATATTGACTTTTTTAACAGTTATGGATACAATTTATTAAAAATAGGAAAAAATAATAATAATGATTCTTCCAATTAGAACCATTCGAGAAATGTATTGTTTAAAAAATTGGAAAAAATGCTGTAGATCAATCAAATTCAGTGATAAATTACTTCATGGGACAACGTTTGAACCCCCCCAATATTAAATTAATATGACATGATTTACTTTAATCCTTTTTCTACATCCCATTAGAATATAAATTATTAACCTAAATAGGTCGTTTATTTAATGGTTGTAATTTACCCAGTAAATTGTTTATTGGCCATCCTTCCATTTAGTTTAATTATTAATTTATTGAAAATTAATGAACTCGTATAAACCCATTACGGGAAATCGTTTTATTCCACATGCAGTAACACAATTATGAGAATTAAATGTATCATTAGATCAATTATTGTAGGTCTTTCAATATTTATTATTTACAAAACGATCCAAGGAAAGTTTTGCTATATCCCTTCAAATCAATCTCACGACAGTTTCTGATGTCTATCGTCTATTCTGCAGAAGATAACAGAATTTTGATAAAGATCTCTTTTACTACGAAAAGCGGAATCCATAAAAAACATTCGCATGGAAATTTCACTATCGCTCACGTGAATCGGAGATTTTTATCGAAAACTCCCCCTAAAAATGAGTTGACTTATTCTATTTACGTCTCGAATTGTAGATTTCCTCGCAAGAATCTCCGTTATTATCTCATCTCTTAATTAATTATTATAAGTTATATTAGACTGAGAATTGATTGCAAATTCAACGATAATGTTTTTATTATGAGGAATTAACTCACAATGTTTTCCCAATTTTAATCTTCGATATTTGAGTAGCTCTCATACTAGTTTAAGGTGGGAAATGACGACAATTTTGTCGAGAAACGTGAGACCTACATTCAAGTTACTCAATGAAGTTTCGACACCTCTCACGAAAACCCGTTGACACATCCTACTTCGGAAACTAATTGTTTCTCTATTTATCACTAGTTCATTGATTTTCACTTCCTAACAGAGATCTCCTGTGATGGGAATCTCTCTGACAATCAAAGATGTTTATCGAAAATTTTCCGGAAATCGAGTCAACTCGCCATTTATCATTTCACTTGAATGGCAAGATTTACCCAATCTCCCGGCTTTTCAGACTTATTTGATTACTTCCCTTCAATTTTTGTATTATGGAAATTCAGACCCTATGAGACCGACGTAGAAACCCCTCGATACAGCAATATAAGAAATCGATACAAACCTATTGCGACAGCTATCGAAGCTCATACAATGCAAAGTCTGGCAATATCTCATCCACATTTTTTATTTATCCAGTTTTCGGTTTTTATTGTCGCGATAATACATAAGATCAATTTTTATAAGCCAAGGCACGAATTGTTTACCGAACTTTTCTTCTCCCAACACTTTTCCACAAAAATCTCCCTCACTATAGCTAATTTCTATGGAAATCTAAAAAAAAAAACATGAAATCAATTTCCTAAATTTTTTCATTTATAAAAATGAAAAGCGAATAAAAAAATTTACAAAATTTGGACCTAGGAAATTCTGTGGAGATTATTTCAACAGAATCAGTTCAACAAAAAATAGAATTCTATGTTTCTTCAGTAGAATATTTTCTATTAAACATTTCCACAGAAATCCAATAGAATGACCTGCTAAATTTTTTTCCTGCGTCGTCATATTCACATTTCGTGCCCTCTCATCTTCCACCTTAGCAGAAAAACTTGAGCGTTGAAACTTGTCGATAGAGCGATAGAAGAGGTCGATACAGGCATATTAAAGTTGAGATAGTAGTTAATATAATGCAAAATGTAGCCATATTTTGTCCACTTTTTTCCGTCAACCATTTCTTATTGTACCCATAACATTGGCATACAATGCCGATAATAAAACAAGCAATACCGAGAAAATTGTGTATAGCTTTAGTGCCCACGGGCTTTAAAATCTTCCGCAGTTGGTACGCATAAAAAACAGATGCTCCGGAGATGCCGAGAAAAATCATTATTGCCACGGAAGTTATGCCCAAGATACCGTGGATGGATTTGAAGTGGTTTTTTTTCACCCGATAGAGGATAAAGGTGCCGGCTATGCTGAACGATGCACCCAGCATTTGCAGGCACCAGTGTACGTGACTTCTAGCCTTGTAGCTTTTTAATTGACATGATAAGGGGTGCTCCGATGCTAGCACCATCAGGGCCTCGGACATCAGGAGAACGTACTGTGGAATAATGGAAACAATATTTTAATGAGGTAACTGGATACTGGAGCGTTGAATCGCTGGGTCTACCTTTCGGTTTCCTCATTTTTTACTTAATTAGGAGGTGAGTA
Source organism: Psyttalia lounsburyi (assembly GCA_030522865.1). NCBI lineage: Eukaryota > Metazoa > Arthropoda > Insecta > Hymenoptera > Braconidae > Psyttalia > Psyttalia lounsburyi. Next base: position 8,806 of record JAPYZN010000143.1, read on the forward strand.
GTCAAATGCAATGAGTCTATTTGCAGCAGAGAGCGCTTGTATCTGCGAATTGAATTGGAAATCCTATAGAATTTTATTGGAATTTTATTGTAGATTATAAAGTCCATGGTTTATTTAATTGTTTGCAATATTTTTAATTCATTTTCAATTCAATTTCAAGTCAGACCCCGGTTTCGGAGTGACTGCACCCACGACTATTTCATTTTTTTCTAGACATTTTTATTTAATGGTAAAATAATAATGTATAAAAAAGGTCAAGCATTTTATCAGTCACTTATTAGTCACTTTGTTAAGATTGTCTTTTTTCTAATTTTCCATTGCCACTGATTGGCAGAATTGAACTATGAACAATTTTTAATAAAAAAAATAAATTAATTTTTGCTAAAAGCGGTGTTTACTCAGCATTGTTGTTACTGCATTAAGCCTCTTACAAGTTGAAATTCTCATTATCCGAGTACATAGTAATTTGTACTAACGTAGCCCAAGCACTTTATGAAGTGTATCCGGACGATGCTTGAGGCCAGATTAAATGTAGACACAACAATTTTTATCACAAATTAATTTTGATATTGAGTTGATGCGAGAGACTGATAATTTATCAAAATTAGATTGACAATTATGTGCGTACAAAATTCCGAATATCTCAATTTTAATGGAATTTAAAAGCAAATTTTTCAGGTCTCTGAAAAAATTCTAGGTCGCACCGCTTATTATTATCAACTTAATTCTTTATAAACTCCCTTCTTTGATGTAAAAATACTTGCCGGAAAAAGGAGGTCGGAGCTCAATATATATAAGAAATTAAAAATGAAGAACTGACTGGATAGCTCAATCGGAAAGAGCACTCTGTGCATAATCGGAAGGTCCCGGGTTTGAATCGCGGCCTAGACTATCGATTTTTTCCGTAAAAATTTTTGGTCAATTTTATATTGAGAATAATCCTGGACCTTGTCCTACCTACTTCAAATCTCATGTAGTAATATCCTGTGACGTCACGAAAATGTGGAACGCTACATAAATTCCCTCCTTTGATGTATGCAATTAATCAACCAACAATGGAGGATTAAAAAAATATTATTAATTAAAATTTCAGTGAAGCATTCGACATAGGGGAACTTCTTAATTAGTTGGAGAGATTTTAATTCGCAATTTTCCGTGCTGAGTTCATCTCCGAATGAAATATTCATCTCCAGAGAAATCACAGGGTAAAAATCTCCAAAGAAAAATCAATATTTGCCGCGTTACACTAGATATACCAAAAAAATCCATAAACGATTTTTTTTTAAGATTCGCGCAATGGAAAAAAAATTGATTCTTTCGAAGAATAAGATCCAGCCGCGAAATGGTAAAACGGAATGGCTTGCCTTTACTCGCAAATGACACTCCTAAATGTGTGAGAATCCCAGACAGATATAATAGGGCACTTTTTATGAGAGATTTCTTTTTAGAACGAAATGCGACAAATAAAAAAGGTCACCATGAAAATTACTGTATTTCTCTTGGATTTTCTTGGACTTGAAAACATTCAACAAAATCTCGTTTCGAAGTTGCAGTCGCATTTCTCGTTTTACCGCTTGAGTACTGAGTGTCGTTGTTCGTGAGTAGCTATTCTATTCTGTAGATTTGTTTTTTTCTCTTTTATATCCAATTCGATGTGGATTTTTATGTAAATCTTACTTTACTGGAATGCTTCCGATGGTAATTCGATTGTTGCCGGGAATTCCTTCATTTAAAGAAGTGTTGAATTACAAAAATAGAAGGAAAAATGGTACAGGGACAGAAGAATAAGATAAAAATCCGGCTGACACGCGTGAAAAACGCGCAAGGAAGCACGTTTTCGGACTGTTTTCAATCTGAGAACGAGTAAAAAATATACAGTAGAAAAAAAATAGAATTTCTGCTTTGTTTTGAAGAATTTATTGCAAGGGTGATTGCTTCTAAAACCGTAGTACTTCTGGGTAAATGTTATGGAAATTCTACGGCAGAGATAAAAACATTAAACACAAAATCCTAGAAAATTGTTTAGGCAATTTGACTGGTTTTCTGTAGAACTGAGTATTAATATATTCCATAGTAAATCTGTAGAATCGTATTGTATGTTTGCTTTTATCGTTGAATCTCATGTAGCAAATATGAACTATAAAATATAATATCCTCCTTTCGGCATTAAATAGATGCAAATAGAATTCAAATTTAGATAGAAACCGGATCTCCCAGTCACTCGCTGAGAATTTTCAATGATAATGATAATGTAATATGAACTATAAAATTGTAAAAGAGGAGGGGAAACTAATGTTGCTGGTTTTTCGATATACCAATTTGATGATTGCAAGTGATTTCGAATGGAACCAATCCCCATTTCAAATTCTCATACGTACTCCCACTGTGCAGAGTCCAGCGTGCACACTAGTCACATTTAATTCCCATCCAGCGAGATAAAGGATATATCCTGTCACTGAGAGCACGATGACATGATTGACGAAATTGACTATCGATAGGATTTTTTCCCCAACAGATTGAGTCTCCTCGGTAGTAGTCATTCTTCCCCGAGCGTCGAGATTTTCGAATGGATCAGCATCGACTGACGGGAGACAAACGAGACAGTTCGCCTTTTTTTCTTTCCGCCTCTGAATTATCTTGGCTGTCAATTCTCACGTAAGTCGACTTTCAGATAGCGATTAAAGAGACTGATAATGAGTCGAGTAATTTAAAAGACAGGGAAAAACGGGTATTTTTATTTTTAGATGAGATTATGTTACAGGGAATCAACAGTTTAATTCCTAAGTTGTTTCCTCGAGGATACTTGGAATCGGGCGTTGAGAAGATTGTTCGTACTTACCTTGCAATTGCTGTCTGGAGTCGTTGAATCTTAATAGCCAACAATTTTCACACCCTAACGTCGCAGATGATTAAATGAGACATAATAGGATGATTGGGGTAGTGAAGCCGTCGAGGTAGCGATGAAAAGTAGACAATAATCGTCTGGACTACACGCCTCCCGTAGGAGACGAGGAATGGCCGGCGTTCGACAGGGGCTCAGTCAGTATTGGGCCAGTCTCGTTATACCATCGATCATTTCTCATCTTCTACCAGGGCCACACTCCTGGCTTGCCAGTCCCAATACCGTCAATGTCTCCGTTAGTGCCACCCCGTCCCCGTATCTGTCACCTTGAGCCGTTTTTAATGACTATCACTCCGGAATTTATGGAGAAGCATAAGCAAATAGTCGAAATGTCAACAGGGCTTTATATACTGCAAGAGCAAAAATGATCGTCAGAGTAAAAATAATCGTAATCGGATAATGAGAAATATTTTTAAATAAATAGTAAAGTGTCTGCGGTGACACTTACTAGGACAGCCTCCTATTCGCCATACACCAGTTTCTGCCACGCGTATTTGACAGTAATCTAACCTAGCCCAATCTTCAGTACTTTCCTAATATAATGGCATCATGCAAACATAACTTTTCTGTTTATTCCCAATTCTAATGATGATTCAATATCATTGTGATTGTTATTATTCGGTGATATCCTGTTAAACTGGCTTTTCACACGTGGCATTAACTGGCCTCGAAGGGTGGCATTAACTAGAACATAGTGTTTTGCAAGCGGCAGAAACTGCCGCGAACCAACATTTTTCTAATTAATTAATATTAATTTATCTAGCCATTTATTTCAAGCAATGAAACTCCTAAATGTTCAAAACCACTGTAAACTGATTACTCAGTAAATTAACTTTACCGGATGTTAGAAAAATTTATGCATCTGACTCTTCGAAAAGGCTGGCAAAAGTTCTTGGTGGTGCTAACGGGCACATTGACGGTATATATTTTTCCCCATGTTATATACTTATTTTGTTTGCAAGCGTAACGTAATTGTTGGAGTAACTCTAGTTTTTCAAATGATGCATAAATGGCTCCTTAACAGAAAATTTAAACCGTTAAACTTTGAGGAAAATTTATTAAATATCCACCAACGGCTTACTGGATGGTACTCTAAAGAGGGATTGAACGGTCCCGGAGAATTAAGCAAAAACATCCAGAATTCAGTCATAGAAGTTCTATACAAAATATCTCAATAGTGTGTATAAAAAAAAGAATGCCATCGATTATTCTACAGAATATTTTCTATCGAATATTTCAATTAAAAAGCCGCCTAAAACTAAGAAAACATTCATGAGCAATCCAATAGAATTTTCCAACAAATTTTCATGCCTATTCATGTAGAGTGCCTGCGTTTGTACAACTAAAAGATCTAAAATTCAACTCTAGAAGGAATTTTGCAAAATAACTGAGAATATTTCACGATTATCCCTGCAGTATTTTGGTTGTCGACGATAAAAATAACAGCTAATCTGAAAAATTACGGTACCGGATAGTATCCATCAATCTTTGAATTAGTTCAACAAATACAAGAGAAAAAAATCAATGAATAAATAAATACCATATCTAGTATGGAGTGACCACAATCGCGAGAGAGATGATGAAATGAATTTGTTGATTAATTGAGCCGGTGGAAAAGGACTTATCCCTCGAACGTTGAGTAAACACAGCAAATAATTTTGGATGGAAAATTGTACGCGAGTATGTAACGTTACCTTCAATCCGATTTGTTTCCATATCCTCAAAAATCAAACGTAATCAAACGTAAATAATTCATAATCTATTCTATCAAATGTAAATAATGAAAAATACGCACGAGTCGACTGCAAAATTCATGGTGCATGAAATATACATATTGTTGGCTTTGAGCAAAAATGAAATTAAAAACAAAGGGATTTAAAATGCTCTGTATGAGCGATTTAACGGGTATTTAAAAGACTTATTGATTGCCATAACTTCTCACAAACTTCCAAGTGTCATTTAACACGGAACAATGGGTAGTTATGATACTACCAGACATCAAGTTATGATTCAGAAATTCGATATCTAGTCGTAATGAAAAGACAATGAGCAATTCTTAGCGTCAAACTTCTGTCAGCCGTCATTTGCCATTGGTAGATGACACGGAGTTGAACTAATTTCCCAAGTTCTCAGTGGGCGTAATACTCAAGGAGATAATAATAAGTTGAATGAGAGAACAAAGGCATTTTAAAATGGAAAAATTGATTTTTTGGTTTATTCTGGTGAGTATTGGAATGAGAGGTGCATCGGCTGATATAAAAGAGGATGAAAGTGGTGAGTGCAGCTGTGGAGTTTTTCCAAGCGATTCTGCTGATCCAATACTGGAACAAACATTCCAATTTAAAGTAGCATGCCTCACGGATGGGGCCAGCAAATGCCAACAAATTTGCACAGTCTTGGTAAATACCGGTAGTGTAATAAAAATATTAGCATTTAAATGTGAAAATGTTATTTAACATAAATTTACAGGCACAAGCTGCACACAACAAGGCACCCGATATGATTTGCGACAAGTTGAAAATTCACGTGGAAAAATTACGTGTAAGTTTTTTCCCTCCTCTTTACTCTCGGCTATTTCATCTTTTTTTGTCATTCTCCCTTCCTCTCTCGCTCTTCCCCTCGCTCTCTTCAGTCCTGTTGCTGGAAATAAGAGGAGAGAAAATTGGAATTCAAGAGCAATGGACTTTCACATTTCTTTTTATACACAACGAATAAAAAAAAAGCAATGAATATCGTCAGAATGGTAGCGAAATCGATGATGAAATTTTTTTTCCTCTCATTGGATAGTCAGAGAAGTTTCCTATTTCAAACTTTATGGAGGGAGCCTATTTTGTCCTGATAGTTCTTGAGATATAAACGAAAAACTTTTTCACAGTATAGAAGTTGGTTTTTAAATATCTCGAGGGCTGTTGTAAATGTGCTTCCTCGGGCTCGTGTTGAGAATCTAGAATTTTTCATAACAATCCGACGAAGAGAATTTTCAAGTTTTGGCGGCTGCCCTCTTTATCCCGGAATTTTCCGTATTATTGTATTGTTGTTTTTGTGATTTTTTCAATGATAAGTTAGTCATTTGTGTTGAAAGCTATCCTCAAAGAAACTCCCTCGACTTTGAGTTATCGACAATTAGAAATGATTCACGTAACCCCTCCCATGGAGCTCATATTGAAGGCCGTAATTCAGGAAAGTACATTACGAACTCAATAATATTTAATCTCAGAGAAGTTATCGAGACTATCATTCAGAGCTATAAATTGAACAATTGAACTATCAGTTCCCAAGTGATAATTCCAAAATACGAATCGAATTTTAATTAGGCTTAATAGTCTCCAATGATCCCCAGCTATCCCAACAAATACTATTCCAACATTTTATTTTCCCTTCGACAAATCGATTAAATTTTAGAATACCCCGAGAAAATTAATGATCCACGGCAAAAATAATTTCAGGTCACTCTGAGCATGAAAATTTGCAACCATCCCTGGAAGCAAATCGACCTCAATATTCCAACCGTCTGCTGTCACAATGGGAAATCAATAGCCTGCAATTTCCAGAAATAAAATATTCAATTGACTTTGTTATAAAACAATTTAATTCAACCAACTTATGCAGCTTCAATGTCATTAATATTCACAATACGTTTGATGTACCAATAACTCCAAGGCAAAAAAAAGGTGAAAAAAAATCAGCCCGTGTAATAAAAAAACGGGGTCACAAAGAGGTTTGAAACACAGTTTATGCAGATTGATTTATTCCATTTGATTGCTGAAGAGTCACTTAAAGTTCATCCGTAACCCTTTCCAAGCGCACTCAACATCAATCGCCATTAACTTTTCTCATTAAACTCCAGGTATAACAAGCTGTGTGATAATTTCAACACCAACTAGTATTTTCCTCCCCATTTTTTACACCCTCACATATTCGTTGGTTAAAATAAAAATAAAAAAGAGTGTAAAGCATTCCAGAGTTGGATTCAGAGTTTACGATAAAAATCACCTAGAAACGGTTCCCGGATTTTTTAACGTCCACAGAGAATTTTCCCAGAAATTAAATTCCCGGAATTAATTCCCTTTGCAAATTGAAAAAACCGTTCCATATGCACCTATTTGCAATATCCACTCAATTTATTATATCTCTCAAGTGACAAAAACAATCTGATCCAACCGAAATCCATTGACCATTTCCCCACTTTTTCAATGAATTTTTACAACAATCAACAACACCTGAGGGAAAAATATAACTTGTTACTGATGTAAAAATCTAACATTTTCATTATTCATAAGAATAGTGATAGAATTCGACATTAATCAAAGAATTACAAGTGTGATATTAACTTTCAATGTTTTTTTCTAATTTTGTTTCATGGAAACCGAGTTTTTTTTTTAGACAATAAAATCCTCATCCCCGGTATTATCCGTAAAAAGCATTACAAGTCCACTATTGTCAAAAACATTGCTCCACCCTTTGACAGTCGATATCGCTCTCCCCCAGAATAACCTCAGCATATACAATGGAATTCACCGGCGGCATCATTACCTCCAAGTGCTGTTATTTCCCCAAATAGTTCAAGTACTTTATGCAGCAATTTGCGTGATCTAGCCCCATCTCCATGGCTAATACCCTGGGATATCTCTTTGATCAGAATATTCCATAACTCAAACCCACAATGTATCAAAAAACGGATGTTCCCCCGAAGACTCCATTTGCCCGGTCGGGTGAATAAAAATTGATAAAAAAAATCATCGTACCGTGAATGCCCTCCATTTCCACTGTCAATTGTCCATTTATGCAGATTGATTTACATTATTAAATTGCTGAATAATAATACCAAGTTTATCCTCAAGTTTAGCAAGATCACCAGCAATATCATCGGAAATTATGGCTTCCTGTTTAACTTTACTTATAACACTCTGTAAGGACAATTTGGCACAGCCGAGTAACGACTTTTTATCCTTTTGATCGGTAGCAGTAGCCGCTGAGCATTTTAAATATGCATCGGCAAGGTTATCGCAGAGCTCAAGTACATTCCTCGTAGAATATGCATCCGTGAACCATCTGGGATCGGCAATAGTGGTGCGATACGCCGAGCGCAAATATTCAGCTGCTTTTTGTGTAGCAATATCGTTACCCTGAATGATAGTTAACTGAGCATACAGCCTCCACACATTGGGATCATTACGTACAAGTGATGTTATTCTGCCAAACAGTTCAAGTGCTTTATGCAGCAATTTACTTGATCCAAGCCCATCGGCATCGATAACATCACTGCATACAGCCTTTGTCAGTATATTGAGTACTTGCAGGTCAATGTGTTTGCCCTTAAGCTCCAAAATACGATGGTAGCACCTTATAACTTCGGAAAAGTGTCCAAGATCGATACTAACAACCATGAGATTATCCCAGACCTCCCACTTGTCGTAATTACACTTGACCGAATCCTGAAGTGAACGCCATGCACGCGGTTTGTCACCTAGTTTAATATAAGCCTTTGCCAGATTATTCCATGCCTCGAAGCTCGTTTGTTCGAGGGCACAATAACGTCTGTACGAAGTTGCCGCCAATTTCCAATCCTCAACTTGTAGGGCTGCGAAGCCCAAGCGTATCCACACATTCTCCTGAATGTTGTTGAGATCCGCTGATTGTTTCAAGTGGGGTATTGCCTCTTGGTAGTTTTGTTTAGCAAAATAATACATACCCCAGTGACGTTGTGCTCTACTGCTTGTTTCATTTGATAATTTCCAAGCGGTTTCATAGTGCAATGTATTCTGTTCTGCATCCCCGAGCAAACACCACAGTTTCACTGTTGGCTTCTTTGCGATCTCTTGGCGAATTATTTCAGCTGCCTAGAAATGTCGAGGAGTGGATAATTGAGGATCAGTCGAATGTAAATAATTCTGTTTTTTTAATAACGATGATAATTGTTTTGAGGATGCTAGTTGACTTAATTAGTCTTTACTTTGAGATTTATTCAAGTAAAGTGATAACACTTTTTCACGATAAAGGCAAGATAGACTTCTGTTTCCATTGAATTGTCACGAGAATTTATAATGATTCATAACGTGAAGTGAAAATTTATCGAGTAAATGGGAGAATTAGTAGTGAATAGGTGGCGTTGAGAAGGAAATGAATGTCCTGGCGTAGAAAAAAAAATCGCATTTTGATTGGTGGGGAGTTCCTCCATTGATTTTTATCGAATTAATTTGATTACTTCCATTCTTATTCAATTTTTTGTAGATTTCTCACGAATTAATGATGGACTTGGAATATAAAAATTTAACATTTTTTGGCGAATATTCGCGTGCAAACATTGAGCAGAATTTACTCATTCTTGTGTTGATTTTTCAAGATTTTGCGAACTTACATAAAAAAACGTAAAAAAATCAATAAACAATAATATAATGTGATAATAATAATATATTTTGTGAGAAATATGCAAATAAAAGAGAAAGAATGGAAATTTATGTGGATCATCTTTAAGTTAGAAAACTTTTCTTCCCAAGAGTGTTTTATTATTTACCTTGTGCCGGAGTTCCAGGAGCGTATAACAAACAATAACTTGTTCCCATTGATGAAGTTTTAGGTACAACTCTAGAGCACCCTTAACCATTCCAAGGCTCAGCATTGTATCCGCCAATATCTCCTTGAAGTACCAGATCGGTTTCATACCGGAGGCAAATATATGGTACGTTCTGTGGTATACACTGGGTTGAGCATTACTACAGTGAGTAATTAGACACTCGGATTGCGATAGAGCACGGTCTATGCTGCGTTTGTCCCGCATTTCGAGAAGGCAACGCTGGCGCAACGCTTCCATCTTCAATGGCCAACTTTTAGTGTTTTCGATGATTGTCTGTGAGCCAACAAGGAATTCAAACTCAATTCTCGCATAATGAAAAAGTTACAGGGCGAAGTGGTAAAGCTTCAACTCATTTTTTTCACATCTTGTTGAAGAAATGAAGTAGCACAATCGATCCTATGACTCCTCAAATTCCTCCGCAAACTGATAATAATTGAAAATATCCGGGAGCTCTTCGGCCGGCCGTGGGTCCCCAAAAAAAGACCCCTACGTAAAAAATCTTTGCATTCCCGAAGTTTTCGTGTTTCTAATTTCGATTTTCAGTACATTTTTCCTTAAAAGCATTAAAAGTGGTTTTTTATTGACCTGTTAAGTGACTTCATCCTGTAAATGAATATAGAATCTTCTAGAGAATACATCAAGCTCACTTGAATTCAAAAACGAATTATAATTCCGCGTGGACCGAAAAATATAAATAGACATGCCGGATTTGTCGAACTGTACTCGACGATAAAATATATCCCAAAAGTCCACTGAAATGTCAATCAATTTTATTTAAGATGCTCTGCGGGAGAACTTTCCGTTAAAATTGAGTCATCTTAATGAAGAGTGATATCACGAGAGTCCTTCGAGAATAATTATCCAACTGAATTTCCATCGGAATCAGTTCTTTCCGAGATCTATGCATAATTAGCAATGCTGTAAGTGAATCGTGCATTACGGCTTACCACTTCGCTACCCAATGATTATTAATTTATCTGATAAATTAAATATTACGTTCAAATAAGGAGTGATTTCTTCCTCAGCGAGACGATCTTTGGGTTGGCATAATTGTAAATGCATGCTGCGAAAAAAAAAGAAAAGGCAAAGTGATATCGATAGAGAAATTCTCAGTAAAAATTACCTAATCGGTTGGTAATTGGCATTTTCAACAAGAATTGTGGACACGTTTAAATAAGTTTCATTAAGCAGGCAACAAATCGTAACAAGTGATTGAAATTTCTTCTAGCGGCTTACCAATCGATTAGAAGTGTACCGAAAATTTCATAAAATATTTTTTAACATTTTAATATCGTACGATCCCCTGGTTGCATTTTCCGAATTTCTACAATGCCAGAGCCAAAAATCGGCTTCGAATATAATTGACAGTTCCGTCCACTTCCACGCCAGTAATAATTGACAAGACAACTCACCAATTCGCCATAACAATAGTTTCCTCCACCGTTCCAAGTTTAACGGGTTGAATGCTCTTTGAAAACTTGACAGACTCCAATCTCAAATCGTCATTTAAAGGCAGAGATATTGGAAGTTGTGGACACTCGTCAAATGGAAAATGCTCCCTCTCAGTCTGAATCTTGAGGAACAATTGAGCTTTCTCGTCGACCTGATATTTCGTGCGTTTTCCCATGGCTCCATCCAGCCCTAGGGTCATACCGATACTGGCCTCTGCCCTCTTCAGGTACATTTCTATATTGGGAATGTGTCTGTAGTAGATCCACACTTGTGCAGCTTCGACATTGAACAAAGTTTCCAAGTAATCAAATTTTGGAATTCTCCAGATGTCCAATTCCCTGATTTTTTCAATGAGAACCTCACTCTCCTCCAGTAAAACTTGCGACTCCTCTTCCATTATTAATTGATGCACTAGATTCGCTCGCAGCAGCCACCACAGACTGGTAATGCAAGTGCTTTGTAATGTTTTATTCGTGAAAATGAGCTTAGAGAGGTAGAGAAACTCGGGGTGTTGAACGTTGTCATTGCACTGATCTCCAAGTGCTAATCCCTTGGTGGCTTCATCACACTTGCCGAGCAGCCAGTCAATATCCTCTTTGACCTCGGGTCCACACCAATTACACTGGATGAATGAGTATAGCGAAGCTATACCGATGCACAACCATTCAATACACTTCTCGTAATCGTTTTCGATTGATTTTTCTAGTGACAACTGGAGATTTTCCGAGCATACAATACTCGCGAGGTTCAATTTTGAGGATAAATTGTCGAGTAGGGTCTTATAGTAGAGAGTATGGGCTTCACCTGCAGGGACACCTTTGCGGCAAAAAATAGCGTAAAACGGCGAATTAATTATTTTGAGAATATAATGGAAATTTTGTTATTGGCTCCGAATGGCAGAAAAGTTAATAAAATCCAGCTACTTCGTTAGATAATTATATGGGAGTTGTAGTGAACTCTCTATTCGTTTTTGTCGATTCTATTAATATGTTCGATAGGCAATAGCAAAGTTCTGGAGAGTTTTCTCGACTATAATTTGCTAATTGTATTTTTTTTTCTTCTTGCTTTTAAATTTGTTATTTAAAATATTTTGCATACAAAGTCATTGAGGAGGTAAATTTTCTGAAGTACTCGAACATTCTTGTTTATTGTCCACTAAAATTGGAGGATGAAGATCTATGAAGTGGACACAATTTCGTAATATTTAGTTCATTCTCCGAAATACTATTAATAATATAGGGTATAAATAATTTTTGCTTCGAATGGATGCATGGAAATCGTTCAATTTTTCTAATTTTATCTCTCTAATTCTCTATTTTTATTTAAAATAATGCAGAGTGATCTAAAATGTCAAAATCATTTGGTCAACATAATTTTTAACTTATAGACAAACAAACATATACTTGACTAAAGTGACTCGGAAAAATCTGAAATTTTGTCAGATTATAGGGATTACCGGAGACTAACTCTCTGCTTAAATCCAGTAGAATTTGTTTCGCTGTTTTTGAGAAATTGACATTTGTTTCTAAATCGTTTTTGGTTAATATCTTGAAAACCATCAACCCAATTTGAACTTTTTTTCTCGAATTTTTGTCTTGATGTTATCTATTCAAATGAATGAAAATATATATAGACTCTCATACAAAGATTTTGAGATATTTCAATTTTCCGGTTTTTCACTCGAATTCCTTGTAGGAAGTTTTCCTTGACCATGACAATATTTGGCGACAAAGACGAACTAAATCGGGTCACTACCTTGGGAGATGCCGCTTCAATAAAAAAAATATTGTCTTCAATATTTTAAAAACGACTCATTCAATTAATTTTTTTTATCTGCTATTCAAATCAATTAATATATGTACGCTATCCCATGGAGTTTTCGTGATATTTTCGTTTGTCGATTTTCACTTAACGTTTGTGTACTCGCTCTAATTTTTTTAATGGACTCAATATTGACTTAAAATTTTGCAAAAAGTTTTTCCTCCTAATGATGAAGTATGAAATTGAAGACGAGCTAAATAGGATGATTACCTTGGGAGATATTCAACTTTCAATTAAAAAATACTTTCCTTGAATATAAAATGTTTTAAATAGAATGTTGTCAATTCGGCAAGATACTACCACAGAAATCGATAGAAGTAAAATATAACGAATGGAGTAACGAAGTAGGAATAAATAATCAAATCTCTTCAGTGAAATAGGCTCAGACCCCTGTTTTTTTTTTTTTTTCATAGCTCTGCCAGAACCAATTGGACACTGGAGATATTGAAGATTAATGAGAATATTTCGCTTCTGCCTGAAATGGACTACTCTTCATGCAAAATTTGATTTAATCGTGAAACGATGGACTGCTAAAACAGTGCCGTTTGTGTTGCGAAAAAAGTCCATCCATTAACAGAATTAAAAAATTCCAAACACGCGTCCAGTTAATGGAGGGATATTAGAGCTTTTTCCCGTTTCTCCGTTTTCCCTAATTTTTAATTCCACAAGTGAATCAACCAATGTTTGCTCCATTTATATGAAATGGAAAGTCACTTTTTTAATGATTTAAGACATTACTCGATAAAAAAACCGGCAATTTTGTTGATTATTGTTGTTAGCCGGTCATTGAAATTAATTAGAATGATCTAAACAGCAATAAAATCAATGGACTAGAAACTTTAAAAATGTTAAACGAAAAAATTGCAAAATCTTCGAAAAATATCATAACGTTTATTGATTTAAGTCCTGTAAAGGTTCTAAAATTCAATTTTCAATTAAAATTATTCGTAAACTGTATAAACCTTTAGATTTGGAGCTAATGAAAAAAACTGTTATACCTATAATCTTTGAAAAAAAATCAATGAATGAAAAAGTTTGTCAGCCATCGAATAGTGTAGTCGCAAAGTTAATCAATAAATAATCCAAAACTCTCTACACATCATCCAAACTTTGCTCTAAACCCCATCGGAAATGTGATGCATATCTAAAAAACGACCACGTCAATCCCTCATTCCCCTCAGAAGATGATGAATTCGCCAACTTCCCGAGTCCCGCTCACCCCCAGCCCTCATCCTTATTATTTATCGAAGTTCCGGTTTATTTATCTCCTGAAATACGGTAAAAAACGACCCAACCGATATAATAAAAAATGTGTATTTTCCTCTACAAGCGCTCGTCAGGAGATACATACGAAATTCTTAGAAACCGAATGGAATTTTACCTGAATAGTGCATGAGGTATTCCATGCCAAATAAGTCAATCTCTGACCCTTATCCCCTCAAAAATTCATAGCGATTTTTTCTGCGAGTGAGGAGCTTGATACACCGTCATTCAATTTTGTCGGGTTTTTCGACAGCTCAGTTCAATTCTATGATTTTTTTTGTTTTGTGCCCAATAACTCGAGCTTTATGTATTCCATTTTAATTTATTGAGCGTCAAAATTTCCTTTTTCTGCCGTTTATGAGAATAATTTTCGAGATTTTTTTTTATCTCTAGATGCTCAGACGATTTTGTAAATAAGATTTGAAAAACTTGACTTTTCAAAATTATATGAATTTTTCAAAAAATCTCTTTTATTTATGCCAAAACCCCATTACGGACTACTTTGAGCAGATTCGTGAAATTAAAAAAAAAATGAGAAAATAAGAAATGTTTGATGCTGCACAACTTGCGTGATAGATCAAAATATTTTTTTTTTCAGCAAAAGAACTAAAAAAAACATTATCAGGCGTTGTAATGTACCAAATTTAATTTTGTCCACTTAATTGTTTCGCAAATTCGCTGTTACGAGTATCTTGACATAGAAAAAGAAAAATAATAAATAACACCTTTAAATTTCCGGTAAAATATACTTGATACACAAAAAAAAGATGAGAAAATTCAAGACAATTCGCTGCAGAATCTCATTACCATATTTTGTCTACAATCTTCTTGACCAAAAAGAAATTCTCGATAAAAACAAAAAATGCACAAAAACCGCGTAAAATAGAAGATAACTCATTCAAACAAATTGTTCTAAAAGGTATTATTCTGATGAGCTCTGCACTATTCGTATTACACATTTTAACAGAAACGTCCACTAAAATCGTTCAACAAATTCATTAAGATTTTCAATTAAATTTTTCATACATGTTCCCTAACCCCACGAACCTTCCGAAAATACGTAAAAACTCTTACATTCCGCTAGTACAAATTTGCCCAAGTGTGACACCTCCAGTAACCTCCGTAGCTCGTCCTCCTCCATTCTCCTCCCAAAACAACAACAACAACAACAACAGCAGCAACAACAAAATAAGCCCCTCTTCAAAACGCACGTGGAACTCTTTATCCCCTTGACCCCCTCAATATGTTTCGCCCAATCCAAAATCTCCACAATTTCGACTCGACCGAGAGAGGAATCTCCCTCAGCCAAGAGGAAAAAAACTCACGGAATCTGTAGATCCGACCGAGCTCCCCTGTAGGGGGCGTCAGAGACACTCGCCATTTTCTCTCGAAAAATCCTGAGGAGACGACTCTACATAACCAATTTTTTCCATGGCAGTTGACAACGGGCAGTTCCCGAGGCCGGTTTATGCCGTCCCAAGGTGGAGAGTGTTTTTTTATTTCTCATTTCTCTCTCTTTCTGTCTCTCTCCTTTCAAAGCCCGCTAACAAAACTATCCCCCCTAATTACAAACCGAAAGTAATTGCACTCGTCAGCCGGCGTGTGTTCCACAGCCCCAACAATAACAAGTGCACGACAGGTTAATCGATAAAACAAACAACAATAATAGCCCCAATAAATCATTGAATCCATTGGACTGTGGAAATTTGTGATAAAAACTGTGCGAGACAAATTTGCCTTTTTTTGTGGATAAAACGAGCGTCCGCAGTGAAAAAGTGAAGTTCATTCAATTCGGAGCATCAGTTCTATTTATTTATCGATTATTTCTGATTGATTAATTGGAGCGGCGAGCGGAGGGAGAATTTTGATCGATTGTCGGAGGCATAAGGCCACAAGTCATCTTATTGAGAACAATGTCCATTGGATGGTGAAATAAAGAGGAATAAAAGAAGCCACTGCCTCCTCCATTCCGGAAGCGGCGACACTTGGTCTCCGCCGTTATTGCCGGAGAAATGGTTTCATGCACATGGTGACATCTCTGGTGAGTCCTTTATCAGATCGTAATAAGGATCATAGGTCCTTAGTGCTTGGAATGCATGATTTTTCTTTTTTTTCCTTTTTGGAGAATTTATTGATGTGGCTGGGGGGGATGTGAGGGGGCTTACGAATTCAGGATGAAAGCTCCCTCTTTTTGGTTTTCGGTGGACTCTCACACTCGGCCTTGAATTCAACGGTCAACGGCCTGTCGATTGGAATGTAATTTACGTTATATTCGATACTCAACTAAATTGATTGAAGGATTCGCGAGGGGGTAATCACTCCGAAAAAGTAGAGTAGATTTCAATAATTTTGGAAGCTTTAAATTCAAGGAAATTCAAAGAATTTCAAGGGTTTTTTAAGGATCCGTAACTCTCACAGGATTTACAAGAATTTTACAAAATTAAAAATAAAACATTTCATAGAAAATCCCAACTAATTTGCTGAATAATTGTATGGTATTTCTATTAAATTTTGATTTGAATTTTTGGCAAATTTTTATTTTTATTGGATTGTTGAATAGAATCTATTGCTTAGAAAAATAAATGGAATTTTCTTTTTCTATGCAGGTTATTCTAGGGAGATGGTTCCAATAGAATTTTCGTGTTTGAAATTCCATGGAAATCCAATACAATCGTCTACTAAATTCGCTGGACTTTTATATTAAATTTTTTAATCCGTAATTTCTTCCACTTCTGGAACCCAAAACTAGAATCTCTCCAGTACAATTTCACCCCCCATTTAATATTTTTCAATAAATTTAGCCTACTATTTCAAATGACTGCCCGGAATTCATGAATTATTTCCAAACATTCCATGAATTGCTCGTGCAAATTTCTCAAGATTTAATGAAATAAGAAAAAAATTGAATTTCAAAAAATTGTAATCTTATCTACACACCGAATTCCATGAATAATGATCTCCTCCAGATGTATTTTGCATGGCTTCATCAGCTTTTTATAGTTATTTTATTGCTTGTCTTTTTTGATTTTTTCACTCACGAAATTGATTACTGGTTCGATGAGGGCTTAAATCATATTGTCAAAATTATTTCAAGGATTCGAGGAGATTAGAATGTCAGTTAGCTACCGGCGCCTCCTCAACTAGTCTAGTTACCCTCAGAATTGCGAAATTTCGAAGAGAAGTGTCGGTGTAATTAGAAATTCATTGAAGACAAATGACTTGAATACTTTCATTGGCCAAATAATGAGTTGAGGGATTTGTAATTGAGAGGATGGCAATTTAATTTAGGAATGGAGTGGAAATCTTTTGGAGTGCAATGGTTCTGCAACAAAACTGTAGAAAATTTTTTTGTCCAATATTTCTTTCCACAACTTCTGCATACGACATATAAAAAATGACCTGAGCCAAAGGCTGAATTTCTCTCAATATAGAAGACGAGACAAAAGCGAAGCTACTAAAATTAGAATATAGTTATGAATTACATTTCAGCACTTGGATCCTCAATTCACAATCACTATACAAATTAATTGCTGGTAATATATCTCCTCAAGATTGCCCTAGACATCTCTATCAGCCAAAATTTTCAGTAAATAAAGAAAAAATGAACACGAAAAAGTGATCTCGATGAATGATTCAGTGATAACAATCAGATAACGAGATAAACGAATTCTCCACAAAGCACGAACAAAGATAATAATCCATGTGTGTGAAATAATGATAACAAATTAGTCTCACGAATTGAATTAATTAAATCGAGTGGCCCACTAGAACTGAATAAATTAGTATCACATATTTCTCATTAATTCTAGGCGGTTATTAGTAATTCAAGCAATGCCTTCAGTTCCTGGATATAGCATCACATGAGGAAGAATTTCCTATTCATTTGGCATTCAGATCGAGCTGTTGGTAGCTTACGTGAGACTATTTCCGCTTTTTGAATTGGAAAATTACCATTTCCCTTTGCTGCACGAGGGACATTATATTTTTATCATTATTTTCAATTGATTATTTTCTTCGGATCATCGCCAGGAATCAGTTAATTTAATGGGGTTACATTAAGAAATTGCGTAACTACTGTTTTTCCGTGGAGTCGCATAGAATGTCCATTATAATTGTTAATTAATTCTGTATAAGGCCTCGCGACATTAAAATTATTATTATTATTATTATTATTATTATCGTTGTTGTTGATTAGCATAGGCAAATGTTGAAATGAAGGGGTATTTTCGAATAGTATGATAAATTAAAAGCCATTTTAATTATTAAACAAAGATTCAGGGGACAGAAGAGGAGTTGATACTAATATTTAACAAGTTTTTGAATTTATTTAGGAACTCAGTACAGGGATTTCAGTGGCAATTGTCAGGGAATTATTACAAATTTCAATTGCATTGTTGGAGATTGGGTTTCCTTGCAAATACCAAATTTTTTGGGAATTTTCTATTCATAAGCAACATTGGCCAGAAATTTTATTTACAATTAACTTAAAAAATTGGGATACTAACTTTTTGTTGGTGGGTGAAACTGGGCAAGTCTCTCAATCATCCTTCTTATATAGCTGAATTTCCATTCGACGAGATTTTCTTTCTCCAAAATGTTCCATAGACTCCAGAATATAAAATTAACTGCCCATTTAACATCATACATTATGTAAAACGTTCTCTCATAAAAAAACATTATTTGTGTAAGAAAATTTAATGCATTTCCCTTGGAAAAGTCAGGAAATTTATTTAAGGTCAGGTTCTGGTAGTTTTTTTTTCTTAATATTTTTAGCTTCTCCAAGGAAGTTATTTTTTAATCATTTTTAACTCAGAGTAGAAAAATATTTCAAGATCAAGTTTTGACAGATTTAAGTGACCAACTTAAACTAATTAAATTTTTTTTCCTTTTTCAAAACGACAGCTTTTAAAATTGCCCTTTTTTGTGGTTCTCACAGGATTTCTTGAGAACGAATGATCTGAAATGGAAAAGTAAAATATTTTCTTAATCTATAGATTTGGCTATCTAGTCGATCATACTCAGAAATCTTTATTGATATTTTAAAAAGGTATAAACAAATGAAGGTGTACAAAAATTGTCGAAAAATTGAAATATCAGTCATTTTTTTTTGCATCGAAATATCTCAAGATAGTCCACTCCAAAGCCAAATCTAGACAGATTAAGAAAATATTCTACTTTTTCATTTCAGATCATTCGTTCCCCAGAGATCCTGTGAAAACCACAAAAAGAGGACAATTTTCAGCCGCAATTTTGGAAAAAAAAAATTCTTGAATTAGTTTCAATTGTTTACTCAAATCTGTCAAAATTTCATGTTGAAATATTTTTTGTGTCCTTTCGATTGAAAAAAAAAATATAAAAAAAAGGCTGAGTCTGAATTATTGAAAAAAAAATATTAAAAAAAGACTACCAGAACTTGGCTTTAAACCCTCCAAATGGGTACCCTATAAATAATCTCCAAATGCAAGGGAAATTTATTGCCATTCGAATCACCCGAATAAAAAAAGCAATTGCAACAATACAGTCTATTTGTCGTGAGATCTCGTCAGATATTTTATAATTTTTTGAAAGCATAAAATTGAAAGGGAGAGCACGGTGCAGAGAGGGAATGAGAGATGAATACACCTCTTGGGCTGAGAGCGCCTCAAGTTCAGCCACACAGACCAGGATTCAAGTATTGATTGCAGGGGAGAGAGCATAGTGTACCGCTCTGCCGCGGGGTAAAATCGTGAGGGCGAGAGGAAGAGGGCGAAAATGGCGAAGCCCAGACTATTCTGCCGGCGTCACGTGTGCGTGCATCCATACACCATAAAGATTTTTCCAACTATTTTTCTCTCCCTCTCTATCGAAGTACTCTCCACCTCCTTCACCATGTCGACGGTGTTTTTTTTTCTTCTCGTTTTTTTTTTCACGAGAAATGACCTCAAACATACCGATACACCGGTATTTACTAGAAGTAATAATAGACTGAGGTACTATGGGGGACGATCAATAAGTAATGCAATGAGCACGTGCATCAGGCACTTTTCATGATTTTTTTTTCAAGGGGAGAGAAATTTTTTTTTACTAACACTCGAGAATAATTTCAGTAATTTTTTCTGTGATAAAGAGAACGAGAGATTCTTCGAGTTTTTGCGAACGTTCGTTAGGAGAAGATAAATGTGGGCTGTCGACTTTGTGAAGTATTTACGTATTTAAGCGCTGATAGAGAGGTGAGATATTTTTTTCAAAAGTTGAATAGTATTTATGGTTGAGCGGAGTGGTAAAATACAGATGAACATGTCAATTTTACACGTGTCACTGGTATTTTTTGTAGAGGCCACTATTTGCTGATAGCAATTGCTGCGTTAGTGGTGGATAAATGAGTGAATGAATAAATTAATTATTAAAACTGAAAATTAATTTCATATAAATTTTAGATTCAGGAAAGAATAGCCTGGCAAGGGAGGAAGATTTTATCTGAGTAGGAACGGTGAACTGAACCAGTTTGTGTATTTGTATTTATAATACGCTTGCAGAATAAAAATCATAATAATTATCTTCATTTAACAAAGTTTAATACTTTTTAAAAGTTGCAAGGGCTTGTTTATTTAGTTGAAGAGAGTACAACGTAAGAGGGATAAAATTATCTTTTAAAATATTGGAGTAAAGTTCGTGAAGTATTCACGAATTCGAACACCGATAGAGAAGTGAGATATTTTTTTCCAAGTTAGAGTGCAGAATTTATTGTCGAGTAAAGTGGTAAAAAATAGTTGAACAAGTCAATTTTACACTAGTCATTTATATATTTTCTAGAGGGGATTTTCTTTCTTGCAAAAATGATAATGAGAATTGCTTTAGCATTTCTTTCTTCCATAATAGATAAATATATTATTTAATTGGCTTGTAAATAACTTTTTTTTATCAATTATAAATGCATTGTTGAATAACCTTGGAAAGGACGGGGAAAATTGTCAAGTATTATTTTCTCAAGTGGGGAATCAATCTAAAAACACTTGTTACTCAGATAATCTTTAAATTTAATTTTTATGCGAATATTTATTTATATTTTGCCTGCACAATTACAATAGCAGTAGCAATCTTCATTTAATTGAGTTGATGATTTTTTTCCGTTACAAGTGCTTGATTATTTGGCCGATAAAAGTACATCATTAACAAGTCAACATGAAATTCTAAAAAAATCTTTTCTCATGTTTTTTTTGTTAAAATAAGAACAGTTAAGGAGGTTCCAGGTATGGTCGATATCCTGCGCTCACTCTCCTTCACCGCCATAATTCGTAAATTGATAAATTCGGCAATACGTGTACATTGTACAATAAAAAAATTGACAAAATCATTGAATCAGCAGAAATATCAGACGACTAAAGGGTCGAGTATGTCAACTGTGGAGGACAAAAAGCGTGTGGCTGGCACAAAAGTGTCAGCAATAGCGAATATATTCCAATCCAAGCCACAGCATGACGTTGGACATCTTCATCGTCCAACAACGATACATCCAGATGGTTTTAAAGAGCCCGCTGTGCCACTCAAGGACTCACCAACGCAGGTGACTGTGGTCAGGACTGAGAGCCATGTGGCAAGGTTTAATAATGCACGAGCACTCTTTGAGAAACTCGGAGAGGAGAATAAATCTAATAGACCGTGAGTACAAAAGATAATTTATATAGTCATTCGCAGAGATATTACGGTAATATAAATTTCTAGGGTAATGGGCTTGCAGAATATGGAATGACAATATAATTTTTGCTTCTGAATGGCCGACACTTGAAACATTTTGCAGTGTAATAATTTGAAATTACTTGCAGAGTTGTAAAGTAAATTGTTATCAATCAGATTTTTAAATAACTATTCAAGGGTTACTCGAACAATAACAGTCGAATGACAATAAATCTATCAGATTACAAGTGTGGAGGTGATCTATTTGGTTATCCACGGAGTTATTACGCCATTAGAGTTTTACAGAATTATGGGGTCGAAGAATATTAAACGCCAGAATCTGCCGTTTTTGCTTTCGAATGAAATCATTTCAGACCTTAGAATCACTCAGAATTATCTCGAATGAACTTTTGACAAGCGCAAATAGTATCCGGGTAATTTATTTCCTTAAAAAACTAATTTTTCAATTCTATGATGAAGACTAATAGTTACAGGAGAATAAATATTCCAGACATCAAAAGCTGAAGATAATATTTCAACTCATTCATTAAAGTCTATCTCTGGAATATCTCTGGAAAGTATTAAACCATACACTCCCAAATTACAAGAAGAAGAAAAAAAAATGATGATAACCATTCAGAAGCTAATTGCTAGTTAAGAATGTTCATCTTTATTCTTTGAAAGCGTCCAGTAAATTTTCTAGGGCGAAAAAATATACGCATCTTATTTTTCTGCAGAGCGCAATGGACTTGTTGAAAAGAAGTTCATCATCTTCTTCCTCTCGAGGAAAATATAACAACGCCAACTGATGAGATCCTCGGTGGGAGAGGAAAAATTATGAATTACCCCATGAGTAGTATCAAATTGTTTTTCTTCCAGACAAACCAAGCCAACGAATTTCCACGGTCTCCGTTCCCGCTCAAGTTCGGCAAATTCTGGGTCAGGATGTACATCCCCAGCGCGCTCACCTCGTCCCTGCTCACCCTCGCCCCCGGGCAGCTGTCGAGACCACCTGAGCAATTGGAGTGCAAGTGTTCCCGCCTTAAATGCCGAGCGGCACTTTGAGAATGGTCACCATGGTACTGAGAATAGCGAGCGTATAAAGCCACGAGTGCCCTCAAAATTTGAAAAAAACTATGGCAAAGAAAATCGCCGCGACGAGAAGCCAGAGAAGCCAGAAAAACCCGAGCGTCGTTTAAACTCTAAAGAGCTCATTGAGAAGCAAAAAAATTGGACAAGCCATTTTTCAAAAACCCGACCAAGTCGTTACAACTCAGATCCCAATAAATCTTTAGTACAAACATCAATACAAAATCAAAATTCCAAAAGACTGATTGTCGATGATTGCCTGGACTCGACAGAATCTGATTATCAGGAAATTGATTTTAAGAAATCCGAGCTATGCCCTGCCACGAGATCAGCCTCATTCTGCAGTTCGAGGCCATCTCCAACAATGTCACCACCGCCACCATTACCACCGACTAGAAATTCATCGGCTGTGAGAAAAGAGAGACCCGTTAGTTTTTCAGCTGTATCGTCGACGGATTCTGAGTCACCTGTATCACCCGAGTATGCAACTGTTACAAAATCATTTGATAGTTCACCAACAATTCCTGAGTATGCTGTTGTTCAAAAGACAAAGCCAGCTGTTAAAATTGACGAGCCAATGCCAGAGTATGCCACAGTTCAGAAGCCATTGGGCTCGAAGAAGGCTTTAGAAGCGAAGATGAAAGATAAATCTAGTCCACCACCACCGCCAACGCCGGCGAGCCTCAATTGTCAGGAGTCGGAAGAGGATAAGAAGAAGCAAAATGTGGAGGTTGAGGAAGATCCCCTCAAAGCAACTCCACCTAAAACATCTGAATGGAGGAATGTGTGGCTGGCGAAGAACGAGGAAGAGATCCTGAAGAATTCAGATGCCAAGACGAGCGCCGATGGGATCGAGAGGCCGAGCAGCAGGCCCGACTGGGCCAAATCTGACCATGAACTTAGACCGCCCTCGAGAACTGACAGTGCCTCGTCAAGCATGAGCTCACCAAGTTCACCTTCCAAGGATAGCAAAGAGGAGAAGGCTGACAAAGAACTGCCGGAGAAGATTCAAGGTAGATTTTTTGCGTATTTATCATTACTGGCAACGTTTGCTTTTCACAGTCAAAAATTTGTTAACGAATCTAATGGAGTGAAGAGAAAACTTTTCATGTCGGTTAGGGCACTCCAAATATTCAGTTGAATCTGTTATTACTTCTCGCCGTAGACAATGATGATGATCAGTAAATGATTTAGTCCTTTTTAAATATGCAAACTGGCCAGGCCCAGAATAATTTCCACATCCTTTTCCTACTTATAGAACAAATGGGTCAACTGCTTCTCTTCACTAAAATAAATGTGAGAAAAATCAAACGTGACATAATTTTGAACATTCTTTTTTTGAGAGATTTGAAAATACGTTCTTAGGAGTATATAAAGATTGAAAAATTTCTTCAAATATTAATATAGACAGGACCAAACTTTTAGTATTAATAAATTAATCTCTGATAAGAAAACCTCGAGCGACCATAGGGATATCCTTCGTATTGATGGACTTCTTGAGAACTAAAGGAAATAGTCAACCAAGACCGAGGTCATTCGATTCCGGAGAAAATTTGAACTCCCCTTAGCAACCCCTCGCATCGTCAAAAGTACATTTTCTGCATTCCCCTTGCCAATAGAGCAACAACAAGCTTCTGTATCCTTCGTTTCTGCTGTTTCAGACCCTAGGATCCGTTTTTCGGATTTCTCAAAACTAAAGAAAGTGGAGCGAAAATTCGCCGAAAACTAAAGGGGATAACCCACCAGACACATCGATATTCAATTTCCTCGGCGATTTGCGTGTCACGCACGGAGTGTGAACAAACACGGCCTTCAAAACATTTCCTTTTTATTTGAGACAATGTTTTTCAATCCCTTCAATTGTAAAAAAATCGCCATTAATTTCTCAAAGGATGAGGATGAGGGGGTGACTAATTCTTGAGTCACGGTTTCACTCAATAATTTCCTCTCGGAGTTGTCACAAGTATTTAATGGTAAATCTCCCGCTCTCGCTGTAAACATTTCCAGAATCCAAATTTCCATAGCACAAGTTTATTTCAGCAATGACACCACTTGGAAAATCCTTAATCCACACTCTTATTACTCAGCTCCACTTTCCTGCATTATTTTTGGCCTGAATGGATTTCAATGAATGAACCACCCACGCGAAACGAAAACATTTAACGTTCTCATGATATTGGATAGGTGCCAAATGGGAAAAAGGTCTTAAAAAACGTGCGTAAACAAGTTTTCAAATTTCACTTGGTTTTTTTAATATTTCCATTTTTTTCCCCACTCAAGAAACTGTCCTTTTTGCTCCAATGTTTCCCCTACCGTTCGCTGGCTACGGGTGTACCTCTTGTCGGTTTAGTATTATTTATAGAAATCAGTGCGAGCGTGCGTTCGGCATCGTCTCGTACCTCTTTAACCCCCTTCATTCGGTTGCTTTCACTCGGTTTCGTGGACATACAAGTTAAGACGCAGTGAAAAATTTGTAATTAATGGTAATAAGTGTTCAAGTGGTTGAAATGAAAAGGAAAATATTATTTTTTCGGTAGTTGGAGCACTTCGATTCTCTTGGAAATTTCGAACGTGATTCCGTGGAAAAACAATCTCTTATGATGTCAGTTCCGGGTGTTTTTCTATTTTTAAAGATATTAGTCATTTATTTTGTGTTTTGAGATGCAAATTCAAACGTCGCGTGACCATTTTTAGCTGGACTTTTCCGGTTTGGGACGATTTTTTTTTTAACATTCAAGCAGCGATTATTACGGTGGATATTGGGAGTTGATGGCAGAGGAATATTTTTGGGGTTCTAGAGAGGAGTTTTCCATTCAAGACATTATCGCCTACTTCTGAAGATAATCGCCTTCGGCTTATTGACTTGTCGCTATCCTTTGAACTATATTTGTTAAGTAGTTACGACGGAGCGAAAACGGTACAAAAAGTCGGTGAGGATTGGTCGCAGCATGTGTCTGCGACTATTTTGCATCGATTGTCGAGGTAACAGGATGGGAGTTCATCAAATTTAACTATTATCAATTGATTGTTTTGTTAATTTTTATGGAGAGTAAAAATTTCTAATATTCCATTTTTTTTTAATTGAGAAAATGTCAGGGAATTATCAGAACTTTTTTCCATTTTTATAGTACATACTTGTTCTCTCCATGAATACCAAAAATTTGGAAGTGGGAATTTTTATCGCTTTCATTTATGGACAATTTTTGTCACTCTATATTTTTTGTTTAAAATTTTACTGGAAAGGACATCGTTTAAATTGAAAAGTCTGGGCAAATATCTCAGCCATTTTTATAGCACTTTTATAGCACAATTTCCATATGATGTAGATTCTCCTTTACTAAAATGTTCTTTAGACTCCAGACAATAAAATTGAGTAGCTATTTTCACGCCATAAATTACGTAAAATAGGAGATTTTCGTCTCAGAGAGACAATTCGAGTTCGTTGAGTCTGCAAATTTAATGGTCTCTTTTCTAGAGACCCTTTCCGGTGACAAGGAATTGTAATAAATTTAATCTGGAGTGGATGAACCTTCTAATTGGGGCACAAAGAAAATATTTCGAAATCCGAGAATGACGTGAGAAAACATGAAAATAATCTCAAAATATCCATCAATTGTCTACACATCAATGCATTAATAACAATAATTTCACAATTGTAAATAAGCCTCTCTGATTAAAATTCAAGGTCGAAACAGTTATGATCTCGAGCGGGAGAGCTCAGAGAAGCCATCGCCAGCAGAGCCGTCCCTTCCCTGCGAAGAGGAAGAAGAGGAGGAGGAAGAGGATGGCAGTGCAGCGGAAAAATTCGTTGAGACTGACGTTGCAACTGTAGTCCGCAGGTCCCACGTAAGAATGGACATGCCTGCCGCAGGTTTAGGCCAGCGTCCCCCTTCAGTGATTAGTTCAGACCAGGAGTTTCCGGCGTTGGAGCACAAAGAAATTCCCGTGCCATCTCCTTACGCAAAGCGCCTCCAACAAGAAGCCAATGCGCGCTCTCAGGCGCAATCAAAGCCAGAAAAGCCAGAAATGCCGCTCTCCACAAACGCTCGGCTCGCCAGCGAGGTCTCCAATTCCCGTGTGATAGCTGTCAAGAATGCACTCGAAAAGGAAAAACAGATGAACGACATAACGTGCCAAAAGACAGTATCAAATGCTAAGAACGATCAAATAAAAGTCTCGATGCGTGAGAAACTAGCCAGAAATAAGGATGAAGTTACTGAGAAACGTTCGTCCTTCAGTGAGTCATCGGAGAAGAGCAATCAAGTTCAGCTGGATCTCGTGGAGAGCAAAGAGAAGATCTCAACGTCTCTGAAGAACAATAATTTAGCCTCAGATGTCACTGACAAGGTAGCTCTTGTTTCCCCAGAGCAGCAGCAGACTACCTGGGAGCTCGAGAAGCAAAAAGCTGATCAACTGGCTGCACTGAGATCCTCAGAACCCATCGATCCTTCAAAAATTCCCGTTAAAACGTCTCTAGTTACGGTCTCTTCATCTCCTGTTCCACTTAAAGACGAGTCTGAAGAGGTCAGAGAATCCAGGGAGAACAGTTTGCTGGAGGATACTGACTCCAGCGAAGCCAAGACAATAACCAACGTCGACAGTTTGATCTCCTCAACAGAAGTCTCCAAGAGATTTGAGACACCAGCTACCAGGAGTGGAGCCATTACAGGAGCAACTGCTGTCACTCCAGACACAATGACAGCTGATGAGGCTGAGAATTTATTGAGCTCTCGTATTCTAGAAAAGAAGATCAGACAGGGATCAGCGTTGCTGTCTGACGAAGAGGCTCAGGAGATAGCCAGGCTTCTGTCGCCGATTGATCATCCATCGTCGGAGGAGCACACTCTGGAGAAGGATGTCGGACAGGAGAAGGATAAGGATAAGGACAAGGACAAGGAGGAAATGGACAACACCCCTGACTGGCTGTCAGATGTTTTGTCGGCTCAGGACTCTAGCATTATCAACAGTACAACGCAGGACTACAGTTTGTCCCAGAGATCGAGAAGCGATTTGACCATTGATTCGTTGACTGAGAGCCAGATTGGATCCGTAACTGGCAGTGAAAGTGGCTTGTTGGGCTCTGTCAGCAGTCTTAATGACACGGAGACTGAACAGCGAGATGATTATACACCTGTACCGGGAAAAATTATTCTTGTTGAGAATGGAAAACACTTTTTTGAGGATGGACACTTTTGGATGGAAGTGGAGGGTCTGCCAGAGTCCGACGATGAGGACGATATGATGGTGGGGACGAGTGTTGTGCCAAAGAGGAATGCAAAAGTGTCGTTTGATTCGGGACCGATGAAGGTATACTCGACGCATTCAGTTTCCGAGTACGATAGAAGGAATGAGGATGTTGATCCGGTTGCTGCCAGTGCTGAGTACGAGCTTGAGAAGAGAGTGGAGAAAATGGAGGTTTTCCCAGTGGAATTGATGAAGGGTCCCGAGGGCCTGGGACTCAGTATCATTGGAATGGGAGTTGGAGCTGATGCTGGACTCGAGAAGTTAGGGATTTTCGTTAAGACGATTACGGAGAAAGGGGCTGCTGCTAGGGAAGGCAGAATTCAGGTTAATGATCAAATTGTCGAGGTAGATGGAAAGTCGTTGGTCGGTGTTACCCAAGCTTATGCCGCTAGGGTACTTAGGAACACTTCCGGTCTTGTGAGGTTTGTTATCGGGAGAGAGAAGGATCCTAAGAATTCGGAGGTCGCGATGCTCATTAGGCAGAGCTTGGAGGCCGATGCGGAGAGGGAACATGCGCATCATGCTAATAGGTGAGACGAAGAGCTCTTCAGTGAACTTGGTTCTTTTTTTTCTTTGTTTTTTTGAAAGAGCATGGAGATTATTTGCGGGGTGTTAATTTGCTGAAGAGTCCTGAGTAATGAGTTGGAATTCACAGTTAAATTTCTTACTAAGAAGATTAGACGGGCTGATTCTGCAATCCATTAGGAGTCATTGAGATAATTGAAATCGAGGGATATCGTTGAAAACATTTATTTATTTTATAATCCAAGTAACAACAGAATATGAAAATTGGGGTTGAATGATTCGGTGATAGGGCATGATATCAAACCATGGAGAAAAATGAGGCGAATTAATTTACACGGTTTACCACTGGCGCTTCGTTACGGCAAGTTCCCTCAATATCCCTGACTGAATGAAAATGACACAATGAAGAGTATTTCATTAAGAATTCAAAGAGATTTCCAATCTCATTTGATACCAGCCGACCTATTTTCCTCCACTAAATCCCAAGTTATCCAAGGTACAAAAATCCTTTTCAAAGAAAGTCTCCGTCGCTCGATACCCGGACGAGTAATGAAAAAAAAATTGAATTTTTCGTAGCGCCCAGGACTGAAAATTTGCAGAATCTCTTAACAACATATCCCCCAATATTTTTTTATTTTTTTTATTTTTCATTCTCGGACTCACAATAAACATTCTATCATGACAACTCAAAACTCACAGCAAAAAAACACGTTTTCAGCAGATTCACCAGTTATTTTCCACTCATTAAATTATTTCTTTGCTAATGATACAATTTCATTAACACTTTGTGCATTTCCCAATGATGGCATATCCTTGCTCGCTAATTAATCATGACGACAATAAAGACGGCCGCCCCGGGACGAGCCCGAGGCCTCCCGGGGTTCTGAGGGAAAATGCTAAAGAATCACACAGAATTTTACGGTATCATCACATTTATCAACTCATTCATGTTAATTTACTATTATCCACAACAGGAAATTAAATTTCTCGGATACATCTGGAGAATGCCAGCAGAGAGATGATCATTCTATTAGCAGTGTCAGTGGATTCCCAGGTATACCAGGATCACCTGCAATGTCATCTTGCTCCGAGGGAGAGCCACCCCACAGTCCTATTGAAAACTATCTCTCACCGACAACTAGAAGTAGATCACCGATTATTAGCTCCTCAGGACCCCATGTCACCACTCAGAGTGATGTTGAGAGCCTCCGTCAGTTGCTGCAAGAGGTACATTTAATTTTCCATTTTTATTTTATTTTCTTCACTTTCCAGGAATTTTCGTTCCTGCTTGTTGACCACTCTAATTCTATCTATGATGTAAATAATATTTTTGAAGTTGTTTATTTGCTGTGCAATGTGTGTCCACTCGTGTATTTTATTTGTTATTTCAAATTTTTAGTTTCTGGAAAAATATGGACTTTAATGTTATATTATATTTTGAGAATAAAAGGGTTCTTTTTGATCTGCGGTTCCCAAAACGCTGTGTAGGATATATTGCTTGAAAATGGATGAATATTGGCTGTAGGAAAATATAGATACAAATAGCGATTCATTTTTGAAAAAAGAAGATAAATTTGTTGCAGTTTGAACGAGTAACAATGTTACCTTAAAATGGTTATTAATTTCCTAATTCGTACTATTTTTGTTGTTGGTGCTTTAATTGATTGCAGAATACTGCAATGACAAGTACATAATTTAATTTCCTTTCTCCGGCAAAATTGACAAGTACATTTAACAATAGCCTCTGTTTGTTCATCTGAAATGGAAAAATTTTTATATCTATCTGAATAGTTGTCTTCATTTTTCATCATTCTCCCTATATTTATCGATTGAAAATGAACCCAAAATACAAGATTTGTTTGAGAACTTATTATTTCTCTCAGTGTAGTTAGTTTTATTTCTATCCATGGAAGTTTACAGAACTTTGAAAATTTAATGTTTTATCATCTCTATGTTAACATCTCTCATTTTTCTATGTGAATGAAGGTTTTACTCGTGTGATTTTATTCCAGTAATAGTCATAAGTTTAGATAGACTGCTTTGTCAGTTTATTGCTATCTACTCTTGCACAGGATGAAATGGAAATTATATTGGACATTTTACGCACATGGTCTATTTAGAACCATTCCTTTTACGTTAATTTTCGTACATTTTTGTAGCAATATCGAGTTTTTGTTTTGCTTATGCATTTGTGTGTCGTTGTTGAATGCTTGCAGAGTCAGTATAAGTTCGCTCTGGCCAATGGAGAGGTCGAGAAACTCAAAGCAAAGGTAAAGTGCAACTCGGACGTATGAATTTTCATGCATGTGTAATTTCAACTGCACCAGTTAGTTTTTTAATATGAGTTTCGATATTTTTAATAGCTTTTATGCTAGGCAAATTCTTATCGTTGCGAAGTGGTGGTCCATAAAAGCTGAGGATATCCAAGTGGACCGGCAGTCGCGGCAATTAAACGAGTTGAATAAAGTTTTTGTCACGTAAAAACTGAAATTCATTAATTTATTGACTATAATTAACCATTTTTTTGCGTGTGTGAGAAATTATGTTAGTCACTCTTTAATGCCGATCGAGGAATTTGTGCAATATTTTAAATCAACAATTGAGATGATTATTGTTAGTAGAATTAATGTTTGAGGCACATTCCACTAATTTTCGACCAATAATCTAGTGTATAATTTTTGACATAATTTATCTTTGGACACTTCTCATAAAAAAATATTGTTCCAAAATAAACGGAATGTGACAGGCCAAAAAATTCAACGGAAAGACTCCGATGATTGGTAGAATACGGGAAAATTAAAAGATAACTGGTGCATCCATTTCAAGTCTTTTTCTCCGTTTCTTCTGTTACTCTTTCTCTTTCGCATTGCAAAGGGCCTCAATTTTCCTTGGAAAATCACATTCAATAAATCTGTTTCAGCTCGTGGAATTGGAGAATAATGGAGCGGGAAGTGAAGAATACGCGACAAAATTGCGCGATTCTAGGCTTAGATTGCACGAGTCAGAGCGAGCGCTGGGTCAAACGAGACAGGAACTCTCAACAACGAGAGAAATGCTGCAACAGGCAACATCACAAACCGCAGCGATGCAACAAAAATATGCACGCGCCAGAAGGGCTGCCAGGGAACTTCGAACTGATATTGCTGCGAGAGATGAATTTTATCAGCAGTTGTTGCAGGAAAAGGATACTGAATACAATGCACTGGTGAAAACTTTGAAGGACAGGGTGAGTTGAACAAAATTATTCCAACTGTGCTCAAATAAACTCAATAGTCCACAACTTTCCAGTGGGAAATAATTTACAAGTTATGCCAGTGGTTTCTCCACTGTAAAATACGCTATGGATGAATTGATATCAGCAACTTTTCGAATAATATCCTGCTTTGATATTGCTGTTTTGTAGTTGTCGAAAAAATTAATGAATGAATATTCAAATTAAAAATTTTCACTTAAAGTTGCTTTACCCTTTCGACCGGGATACAGTACACTTTAGGATATTTTTAGTTTCTGAATTATCTAACTGAATTGCATTGCAAAAAATGGAATATTTTATAATCAATGAGTACTATTTAAATGATTTAAATGATGGTTTGGGAGATTTGCATATTTGTTCATTGAAAAATTAAAAAAATTCTATTCCGACTGTAATTCAGTTTTCTAACTATTCTTTTCAGCTTACGATAACTTTTTAACTTATTGAAACTGCAGAACTATCTTAATCAATATGCCAAACCCATAGAAGAATTAAAAATAATTCACTCAATCTCCCCCTTGACAACTGAATTCCTCCCTCTCCCTCACCCCCCGAAACAGTAGACACTGACATACAAGCCCCCAAAACTTGTCTTACAGGTAATAAAATTGGAGTTGGAACTAACCGAGACCCACACTCGCTTTGGCCTCCCCGTCCGATTACCATACGACGGTTCAACCAAAGGCATAGTAACGCCCCAGCTATCGCGTCGTCAATTACCGCCGCCTCCATCGTCAGCAAGTTGTCAGTTATCCGATACCGAAACTTCGGATCTCAGTAGTCCCGACGATGGCGACAAAACCGCAACTGTAGAGCGTAAACTTCCCTTACCAATTCCCATAAAAGAGGAATTAGATAGAGCAGTGCCTGCCCATCGCCTTCTGGACAACTCAGCGGGGAAAAGTAAGGCTGAACTTGCCAGCAGAGGAGGCCTTGCCAATCGTCAATTACCAAAACGCTCGGGTGGACTGAGCAACAGCAGCTCTGATTACGGATTGGACGAGTCGGGGGATAATACCGATACAGAGGACTCATCAAAAATCGGTGTTGGTGCATCGGCCCATGACATCAGCACAAGATCCAATGACTCCATCAAACACTCTAATTTAAGCTCCTACTCGAGCAGTTCATCAATAAGTTCACAGAAGAGTAAACAGTATTTCGAGTCGACAATTAGACAGCACAGCACCATAAGTTCACAAGTACGTGCCATGACTGAGCAGAGTTGGCCGAGTGGAGCTGGTGGTGGACAAAAAATTGGTGGACAATTGAGTGGACCGCCCGCTTCACTTGCTGAACAACTCAAACAAGTTTTGGCTGAACGTGAACGACGACTCGGATCTAATGATATGTCATCATCAAGGGAGAGCTCTGGGGACTTCAGTGATTTGAATAATCCACATGGCAATGATAATACAACACTAGTCACACATCATCTTGTTGAGGAGATCAGGCAAGCGGTTAATGAGGCCAGTCAGAGGGTGAAAAAGGTCTCGGCACCGGTGCCCACTGGCAGTACTGCACCCTGGCATCATCAGGGAGGCTCGCCGTCTAGCTTGTCATCGGGGGGATCTGTTAGTCCAACTGCCGTTGAGCCTTGTCCCTCCAAGATTGGAAGTGTTGACTCGGCGGAGGTGTGGATGCCACCCAATCCTGGCGAGTTTGGACTCGATAAGAAGTCGTTGTTTTGGCAGACCGCCTGCATCACTGATTGGTCTAAGGAGCAGGTCAGTGGCTGATACTAATTTTTTTCTGTTGTAAACATAAACGGAAATGGAATAAAGAGGGGGTATAGATGATCAATTAAACTGATAGCATAAGAGATAACGTAAGTAGTAGCGGTTGAGAATGAAATAATGAGGTTATTGAAGTATGCAGTATTGAATTCTTAGTTCTTAGGTCTAGTTAAGTTCTCTTATCATTGCCCGCTGATGAATCAGGGGAATCGAATTAATTTTGATTCTCAAATGAAGGTCAATTAAATTCATCGCCATTGATTAGAATTCCCTGAATTTCACCTGGCAATGCCAGGAGATTTGGTTGAATCATCCAAGTATACACTGAATTGACAATAAATAAATAAATCCCGTTTTCACGTTCATCAGGTCTGTCAGTGGTTAACCGGCATCGGTCTTGAGCGTTTTTCTTCTCGTTTCATTGACAACGGAATAAATGGTAGTAGCCTTCTGCGTCTCGAGTCCCGAGATCTGAAGACTCTCGGCATATCTGGAGACGAGAAAGTTCACCTGAAGCGAAAGCTCAAGGAATTGCGCACTCAAGCCGAGCGCGAACGCAAGGAGCGCAAGGAGATGGAGAGAATGCGACGAAAAGCTGAAAAAGCAGCTCGAAAAAAATAAAAATCCAGGGATGAAGCAACTGATCCAACGAGAACAACTCGTGTTTACCATTTCTCTCTCGAGAGAGAGAGTCTCTTTGATTAACCCCTTCAGATCCAAATTTCAGTGCTACTCAGAGTGGTACCTTTACACGAGCTCTCCCAGTATCGTTTAAAGTACAACAATTTTCCTGGGATTATGAGGTTTATGCTCAAAGCTGAAAACAGCTCGATCAGCGCGCGATTTTAAAAAATCGTATATATATCGAATGGGACGAAGAAAGTGATTTTTTTTCTTCAATTATTATTTTGTTCGATGAGTGAATATCGATCATAACTCGATAACTCATGAGATCGATATGTGATTGTTACAATTAATATTTTTGTATTTCTCGTTATCATCATTATCATTATCACACGATCTTACTTTTAATTACATGATTTCCTTCATTTATTGAGGGTCACCCGCATTTTCGTTCGATTATCGGTGGCCAGGTAATAATAGTTTATACACTATTCAAAGACTCAATGAATTAAAATGAAAAGTTAAGTATTTCTTACGTATAATTCATCGGATAAGTTTATTTATTTTGAAAAGAAAAAAAAAAGAAAAAAGAAAAAACCTGAAGTATATCCCGCTCTGCATTACGCCCCGCCCCCTTGGCTAATATTAAAATTAATTGAGGATTAATTAAGATCGTAGAGGAGAGATATGAAATCCAAGTAAATTGTGAGTGTATTCTCAATTTATTGTTTATTCTTAAAGAAAAACAAGGATAAAAAAATAATGTATCAACGAAATAATTTTCTCCGTGAGGCACAGAGTGTCGATATAGTCGTTAGGATAGGATTTTTAATGAAGAATTTTCCGAGCGAGTGAGAATGAGCGTGACAAAATGAAAAAAAAAAATAACAAATGAAATGTGAAAAGAGGCAACTTTTAGCATTATTATTTACAATGTTGCTCAAAGAATCCTTCATATCAAAAACCTGACAATTACTGTAATGATGAGAGACAAAGCCATTGTATCGCGCTTCCCTTGATTTTTTAGTAATGATATCCCCCCTCAAGATCACGTCTCAAGACATTCCGAAATGAATATCGAGACCCAACAGCGGTTTTTGCCATTGAAAATAATTTTTTACCCTGAAACTCTGCATCAAATAAACACTGACATTGCGAATGAAATCGACAGTAAATATTATTTCTCCTTGAGTTGCAATTGCAATAGTTGTAGAATCAGTCTCTTTTATTTTGAAGGAATCTACGATCATTTGAACATTAAAATAACAGTAAAATTTTTTCTTCTTGGTTTTCATCGGAAATATTAGATGATTTTTTTTCTGAGTAATCGAAACCTTCGTCGATCGAATGATACAGTGTACATATATACATACTGAATATATAATACATAAATATATATTTGAATATATATTTAACGACTCATTGGCGTTTAAAGGTCACACTGAAAATTGTATTCAATTAACTGTCAAAAAATGAAGTCTCGAGAGTGCGATAAATCCACAGTGTCATAGTAGAATTTTTCTTTTTGTAGTGTAAATGTTTTAGACGATGACACGAGAGTTGATCAAACGAGTCCTCCATTTTATATAAAAATCCAAAAACGAAAAAAAAAAAAAACAAAAATCGAAAGAATAAATACAATAATCAAAGACAATGTTCCACAAAAATATTCTGGACTGACCTCTACGATTTTTTAAACATTTTCAACGCTCGAATTGTCCTTTGTAATTCGTCCGTTTCTTGTGTGATTGTGTGCGAAAGAATGGAAAACACAAGACACTTTTTTATGAGAATTTTCTTTCTTTTATAATTGTGTATTCCACGACGAATTGTTTTTCGATTCGTTGGAGAAGTCCGTGCGTCAAAGGCAGCACTAGTGTAATTTTATTGTCAGCAAATTGATTGAAAATAATTCAGGCACAATTTTATCATAGGAATCAATGTCTTCGAGTCACATTTTTTTTGTAATAAAAAGTAAAGAACTATCCAAAAAATATAGACCATTTCTTCTGGTAATGGAGAGGAATGTGAAACATATAAATCCTGTGAGAAATAAGTAACGAAATGTTCCAATAAAGTGGCAGCTTTACACAGTTGTTATCCGTAATGAAAATAATAATTGTCATCGTTAAATACTCTCGAAACATTTCAATTAAACGTAAACTTCATACATTGAAAAGATGGAGTTTTCATTGATTTTTTTTTGTTAGCCCAAATTCCCTTGTTTGGTCGATAGTAACCTCTCGAGCACTCTTGCAAAGTTTCCCTATTGCTTTGCGTCTTATTCGTATTCATTATCGAGTTTTCGATAAGATTCTGGCTTGATAAGTTGTATTAATAATTCAGTAGTCTTAAAATGCCTGCAATTATGGTGAAAGAGTATACCTGGAGGCAAACACCTGAGGAAATCATTATTTCTGTCACACTGGCTGGGAAGCCGAAACACGTCGACATATTTGCTATTGGGAATTATTTAAAAGTAAAAAATGCCAAGTTAAAAAATTTTTTATTTCACATATTTACAAATAAACGAGATATTCTTTTTAATCTTCCAATTTTCTTTTCGATAACTCGAGTTCTATATATCTGAGTTTAATTTATTAAATATCAAAATTTACGTTTTTTTACCGGCTATAACAATATTTTTCGTATTTTTTTTCGTCTCGAGAGAAAGAACAAAAACTTCCTCCGCTAATTCTTCCGTGATCATGAAATTTGCGCTTATTAAAATTATTTTATGCCGTGGATTTTCAATTTTTCCTCTCAATTTATCCTCAAATGTGAAAGATTCATGATTCAAAATTCCCATTCTCTCATCACGTCTGACCGGCTTAATCCCATTACAAGTAAAATTTATGGATTAATAGCTCGTCAGGGTTTTTCACTGAATCATGGACTGAGAGAATGTGTGAAAAAAAATTAAAACACGATATTAAAAACTTGTTTAACATCAGTGAAATATGTCTTTATTCAGACAAGTTATCCGCCATTCATCTTAGAATTATTTCTCTACGAAAAAATTCTCGAGGACAAGAGCTCCTGCATTCTCAGCGAGGAATTAGCAATTTTTACTCTGAAAAAATTACAAGTGGGCAGAGAATGGCCGACTTTAATACAAGAGGAGTTGACTAAGGGCGAAAAAACGGAGCTTCGCATTCAAGCGCTGGAACAAGCGCGATTATCAGCGGAAAAACGAGCTAGAGAACGTAGTGGTAAAGAATTCTCATTATTCGTAAAGTTATAGTTTCAAAGAACATTTTTAAATAAAATACAAGAACCTCTCATCAGTTATTCAGTGTACCGACCAAAAATATATTTAATATGAACAGAACAAATCATTTGTCATTGGACATAGATTTTCCATTTTTTTCCATATTTTCTATAGACTTTAATCTCTGCTGTAACCTTCGAATCGCTGATTACCTCCTATAATTTGATCGTATGTCAAATTTTTAAAAGTATTTATGATAAAAAAAAAACTAGACTGAGGATGAAGTGGGGAATTAACGAGAGCAATTTAATTTACTTCAATTTCGAAACCGAAATTTTTCGTCATTGAACAGTTTGTTTACGTTTTCCCGATTTTTATAGAATTTAATTTCTGCGCAGCCCTCGAATTGCTGATTTCCTCATAAGACTCGGTTTTATTTTGGAATTTTTTAAGTAATTATTATCAAGAAGACAAGACTGAGGATTGAGTGTAAAATTAACCCGATCAATTTTATTCTCAATAATTCGCGTTTAGGATTTTTCAAGATTTCAAGTGTTGAAAATTGAGTCGCTTTTATAGTACTTTAAACTACAGAGAAGCATCAATCGCTGCAGAGGAAGGCTGTTAAGGAGCAGATCGAATTTGACACTCGAGTCCACAATCAGATCGAGACGTTGCGCGACGGACATCGGAGGGAAGCTATGACAGAATTGGAGGACTGGAGGGAAAAGGCGGAAATACCTATGTTCGAAGGGGAGACCAGAGTACTTCAGGACAATAGGAAACAATACAAGTAGTAGCACACGTTTTTTTTTCAATTCACAAAATGAGGCGAATTCTGTAAATATTTTTCAATATGTGATCTTCAATAGAAATCTACGTTCCTCTCGATAGGCCAATATTTTTAGCAAGAAAAAAATCTATTTAAAATCAGTTCGTTTCAGCGGGTTTGCAAAGTCAGGTTCTGTAAATCTCAAATTTCAATTTTTTGCCCAACAAAATAAAGTTAAATATTTCTTAGAGCCCCTGTCCAATGGTTCAAAGAGTCTTCAACCACCGAATCAGCTTCAACATCTCCCCCAGTCGAAGATCTCGACAACAAACGTAATAATAAAAAATTTTCCATAAATTGACATTAATAATTTTTGAATTGCGTCAGCATGTGAGTTTCCTTATTTACTGACTGTACCGCAGGCGCGGAGCAATCGGAGGTAGTGCCGACGATCATTCCGGTAACATCGGAATATAATAGGGAAGAAAATTTGAAACGGGGAAAAAAAATTATCGATGACATTCTGAGAGGAAAATATCGTGGATGCAGTGAAATATTTGACGACACCAGCATCCCGAGACCGCGGAAATGTGCCACCATAAACATCACCTTCTCAGAAAGGATATTTCCAACTCCAGCGAGAGAGAGCAGCCAGCTCGAAGAACAAGAGGTACTTCACATTTTTTTCTTACTCAATAATCACATTAACCCGAGCAAAACAATTTTTGCCGCATCTTTGCAGTGGCTAATGAAACAATCCGAGGCGAGGAGAAAATGTGGCTTCGCTACGGAAGATCTCTCCGTGGAAGAACAAGATCCGCAGTGGCTCAAAGACAAGGGAGAGTAAGTAATTGTTGAGAAGAAAAAAAAATCTAATGAAGGAACTAATTTCCATTAACTCTTCCTTTGAGGAGACTTCTCGTGTCGGAAGTTTTAATTGAGTCACGGAATTTCTGGATATTATCTCGCAGATTATGGTATGATAAAAAGGAGAGGCGAAGGTGAACGAATTAAAGATCTACAGCCGACAACAGTATCGCGTGGAATATACACTACTGATACAGATATTTTTGGTTTTCAAACTTTGTAATTAAATTGGGATTTAAAAAATTAGGAGGAAACTTGTCGAATGAGCTTCAAATTACATTTTGCAATTTGTTGCTATTTTTTTTAAAGAATCTTTCTCGTGAATAAATTATTGGATTGGTAGACCATTTTCGAATAATTTTCGAGCATTGATTTTTATTTTCCAAGTATATTGGGAGATAAAAAGTTAGGAGTAAACTTGTGGAATGAGCTTCACCCGCATTCAATTTTGCAATTAGTTAGTATCGTTGTAAACAATCTTTTTCATACATGAATAATTGGATTTTCCTAAAACCGGTAGATCATTTTCTGGTAGGTTTTACGAATAGATTTTTTGCAAACCGAAACAGTTATTAAATCTAACAAGAAATTACCATTAAAAGGTGTAATATTATTTACTGGAATTTTTTGTCCATTTAGTATTATTTTTCTTTTTATCGTTTTTAAAACACTTTAAATATGATGAAAATGTACTTGTAGGCTGTACTTGTAGATGTACTTTACATTACTTCATGATTTTGTTACGATATATTTTTTCTTTGATACAAATTACCCGTTTGTCAAACTTCATATTTTGAATGCGAAACGACTATTAATTAAAATTCTTTCAGTGAATTCTTCAAGATCGGTAACTACCTCGCCGCAATAAGTGCCTATACACATGGAATAAAATTGAGTGGAGACATGTCATCGCTCTACGCAAATAGGGCCGCAGCGCAGTATGCCCTGGAAAATTACAATCGATGCGCCGAGGACAGTTCAAAAGTAAATATGCAATTTTCGTTGCTCTTCTTTATCTAAAAAAAGATTGGGCTCGGAACATCATAAAATTCTCATTTCGGAATAATATCTAAAATTGCGTGATATTTAATGCCTCCCTCTTTTTTTACATAAAGAAGAGATTAACAAAAACATCACCAAAATATTCCATCGAGAAGTTTTCTACACTTGCATCAAAAGTTTAATCGAATGTTTCAGAAAAAAAGCAAGCATAAAAATGTGGGTCTAATAACAGAACTTTGTGATTCTATAAACAATAATACAATTCTAAAATAATATATTCTTACACGGCAACCCAATAATTAATTTGTCAGAAGTCTAAAAAAGTTGAAATATGGGTAGAACATCCTTAAGAGAAAAATTCTCACGTTTTGCTAAGAAAAAAAAATGGAAAAAGGACTCACAAGAAATAAAAATGATTCAACAGGCGCTGGAGTTGATGGTCCCAAAGTGCGAGGGTAACCGTATTTCTCGTGCACGTTGTCACGCTCGACTTGGTGCGGCCCTCTGTAAATTGTCGGCCCCGCAGCACGGAATCCCGGAATTTGAGGAGGCCCTCAAATTGGCCCCTGAAAATGATACCATACGGAGGGACTTGGAGGAAGCTAAGCATTACTTCCATCTTCATAATTGCGACGAATAATTTGTTCCCATCGAGAGTCGAAGAAAAACAAGATAAATTACGTAATGAGGATGATTTTTCACCCCTCCACTTCACAACAGGTGATTAAAAAAGATGTAAACACTTAATTTTTTAATCCATGCTCTCGTCCCGCCATTTGCAGAAATGCTTGCATCAGTAAAAAAAATAAAAATAAAATTATTGGAAATAAAAAATAACAACAAATGAAGCTATTTTTTCATTAATTTATGACAGTTCTTTATTAAGTGAATATCACAGACAAATGCATCGAAAATGATTATCCAATTCATTTAGTAATTTTCTTAGACCTCATTAAAGGCGAAATCATCAGTCTTATCCCGATCTGTGCACCCACACTTCGTATGCTCGACCGCGTGAAGAGTCTCGTGATGTCGAACCCTCTGCTGATCGATGCGATGTTTTACCAAAAATACGAGACTAACGTTTCTCGTCTCAATTGGCCCGCACACTTGATTCTCTCCAAGGCAACAGCCAGCTCCAGCGCATCTTGCGAGTATCGTTTCACTTGGATAAAAAATCTCATCTGGACCCAGTCCAACTGATAGCAATTCCTCAACAGGAATCGCTCGCAGCTGCGGCAATGAACACTTGAACTGGTACACCAGGTGAACGTGATTCAAATATTTGCTGTCTCTATTCAAAATCAACAAAAAAATTAAAGATTGAGAAGAATTTTTTTTTTGTTTGCCAGAAGGAATTTATTGAAATAATTCAATTTATTGAAATAATTTAATTCATTGAAATAATTCAATTTATTGAAATAATTCAATTTATTGAAATAATTTAATTTATTGAAATAATTTAATACATTGAATTTATTATTTATTTATTGAATTAGTTTGAATTGAATTTATTTATTGATTTAATTTAATTTATTTAATTCATTGAAATAATGGAATGTTAAATTTTATACTCATGATTTCTCACCTTTGTTTGATAATTTATTAATTAAAAACATTGAGTCTCATTATTTTGGACCCTTCATTCGAGAAAATGAATTAAAAATCTCCATCCCGAAAAATTAATTATTATTTTTGCAATGATGCAATAGTAGATCATTGATTTTATCATCATATTCCTGCAGTATCTCACGATTTTTTATATAAAATCTGTCCGTGAAGAACCTTAAATCCCATTTCAATTGCCAAAAACCTGGAGAATTTATCAACAGAATCAGAAAAATTCTAAACCAAGTCTTTCAAATAATCGTACCGAGAGAGTAAAATTACATAATCGCAAAAAAAAAAGTTATATACTATTAGTTAAATACTATTTATTAAAGTTATACTATTTTTCTCAATGTAATAAAAATGGTTTTGAGCACAATTTCTTCTCCTGACCATTTTTCCGGGGAATTTTTTCTGCACTTTTCTCTTTATTTAATCATCAAGAAAAATCGTAAATTCATTGTATCCATTCTTTGATAGCCATCCAAGGGCTTTCGCCAGAAGTCGTAATTCCCAACTTCAATGAACTTAAACAAAAAATACAATAAAGAAAAAGTTCTCACCTGTGATGTAACATTCCGTAACAACTGGTGGCCAGGACCACCAGCAATGCCAAACAGTATTTATTGATCATATCGCAAACACTTTGATAAAGCACCAAATCCGACAACCGGGAGCGACTCCTCTTCGATCCAATAGACTCGGGCGTACCTAAACCACTGAAGAATGAAATATTGAGAGGCGATGATGCTAACCGTCTGGTATTCGTTTGAAGACTGAGCTCGCTGGAGGATTTCAAATCTGTTGCACGTGTTTCCTCAGCTTCTTTTTAACGCGAATGCTGACCGCACACGTCTCAACTCAATAGCTACACCTTTCACAGCGCGATACCGGCCTATCCTTTATATACTTGCCATTGAATATTGCACAAAGAGGCAACTCCATTCTTACTTTCCTATTCACTTTGCCCGCTGGAAGGGAAGAAGCATGCTGCTTTTCTTACCTGCGCCACTCTTTCTCAACTCCGTCTTTTTTCACTCCAGACACCCAACTCTCAGATTTCTCTCAATATTTCATATCTCCTTTCCATCCTCTTCATGTTTATTCCTCCGTCTCTCTTTTTGCGCCTCTTACATTTTTATGATGGATATATAGATATACTGGTGTACCTGGACGAAATGGAGAACACTTGGAATGATTCTTGGAAACTGTGGAGAGGAATTACTATTATTACTTGTATTATTTCATTTCAAAAGCTTTTACCGTTGTGGAAGAAATCTCAGTTGAAAGGCAGTAAACTCGTCATTCGGGTTGAAATGAGAAATCAATATTGCTATCAGTGATAGGTTTTTTGTTTATTGATCGGCGCAAATAATTCTGCCAGCGGAGGTCGAGAATACAATGCTTGAACATTTGATTTTTGTGAGGTTTCCAATTTATTCTGTTTTTTTATTCTGAAAAATATTGAAAACGACTGAGTTCTGAACGATTGAACTGGACGTCATAAGTTTGACGTTTCGTTAATTGACTGTATCTTTTCCATTTTTTATTATTTGTTTGTATTAAAAAAATACGTAACTAAAATTTTCCATTTCATTTTCGTCTTTTATTATTTTTTAAAAATCCCACAAAATTTCAATTGTCAAACAAAATTTTATTCTCAATTCTCTTTGAATAATAAGAATTCGAGGAATTGGTAGCTACGGCCTTCATCCTGGAGAGATTCTTGTGACGTCAAACGAAACGGGATCTCCCGAACACTTGCGTAGAGTTCCCCGTCGCTTATTGTATGGATTGCGTGATGTTGCGTTAGGACGGGGTTCTCGTGGATGAGTGAATGAGTGAGTCAGTGATTATGACGGACCAACGTGTGACATAACTAGATCATTTGGGAAATCCCTTATTTCACTCGTTTTTGTGTTAAAGTGTCGTCCGAAGGGAACTAGACACTGAGAAAAAAAATTTCTTATTGCCAAGTAAATTGACTGACTTATGGGAGACAAATTAGAAAAAAAAATTATAAACTGAGTAAAAAATGAAAAATAATTAAAAAAAAAAAAAGATATATAGAAGTCCATTAGAATTGGTTAACGAATTGGCTAGGATTTCTAATGAAATATTTTTATACTTACCGCCTTGGAAATTATCTAGCCTTTCGGGGGTCAATTACTGGTACATTGATAATTGAATAATTCAGTAATGAATTCAATTGATTATTATTTTTGGGATTCCTCATACTGAGCCATAAATTCCGTTTGGGAGGAAATTAATCATCATTTCAAGGTATTTTTTTCCTCCAAAGCCAGTCCTGGAAATTCTAGTCTATACTGACTCGTTAATATTCGTGTAATTAAGTAGATGATTACGTAAAAAATCTCAATACATGCAAACTCTGGAGGAATGCATAAAGTGGATATTGTTTTTATTATGACGAATGATTTAAATGACTGCTATTTTTAGATTGTATTTCCTTTGGTTCCCCCCCAACCGCGATTTGATATTCTCGTAACTGATAAGTTTT
This sequence comes from Psyttalia lounsburyi, assembly GCA_030522865.1. NCBI lineage: Eukaryota > Metazoa > Arthropoda > Insecta > Hymenoptera > Braconidae > Psyttalia > Psyttalia lounsburyi. The sequence continues at coordinate 52,923 of JAPYZN010000143.1, forward strand.
CGAACCGGTCGCAGTGTTTATGAAACCAACGAGGCATTTGAGGCGCCAAAAAAATGCTTTTTTGCCTGCATGGACCGAAAGTGAATATTCTAACCCCGCTTCGCTCAGTCAGAACCGCTCACTTTCGCCCATTTTGGTAGAAAAATCGTATTCAACCCTCGGGAGGAAAATCAGACAAGCATTCCCCACGTGCTTACAATTTTGCACGTGAGGACTGACGAATAGCGGAGGACGTGGTATAAGTAATAATAATGTTAGTTTATGGATAACTTCGATTATTAGCAGCTTCGTCTTGCTCTACAATGTGTACTTTACCGTGGTCCGTAGAGTAAAGCCAGTCAAAACCAAGCGTGCGTTGTCACATAATCAATCTATCTCACCGTATCTATCTCGCCTTCGGCTCGGGTGGTTATTTTGCACGTGGATAGGACTCCTTTATTTTACCGCCCGAGGGTAGAATACGATTTTATGCCATAGGTGCCCGTAATCACGCGATTCTAACCTCGCTTCGCTCGGTTAAATCGCGGATTACGGGCACAATGACATAAAATATTGTA